>CBVK0100752209.1:0-14692 GCA_900067695.1 Picea abies
TCCGTCTCAACAACTTAACAACTGCCCAGAATAGGTAGCGCTCCCTCAAAAGGGCCATCAGAGCGTTGTAGCGCTCCCTAGTAAGCTTTAGGGGGTACCAGCGCTCTCAAAATCTATAGCGCTCCCTCAAAAGGGCCAGGGGAGTGTTATAATGCTCCCTGACAGTGTAAGGGGGAGCACCAGCGCTCCGAGACAGTGTAAGGGGGAGCGCTCCTCTCCAAAAATTCAATTTTTGAGGTGCTTTCAAATGGAAAAAGGTTTGCAAGCCTGTTGACTCATTTCTCCTCTTCCAAATCAAATGTTTGAGGTGTTTCAAGTGTCCTTCTCATGTCGTTATAGGCACGACATAGGCATCATGGCAGTATGCTTCCTTGACACTTGTGAGCAACATGCGACACTCGCGACCTTGTGAGAAAAATGTGACACTTGCAACCTTTGTAATGACGACACTTGCAACACTATCAAAGTGAGTAATTTTGATGCGTAACACTAGTCACTAGACAAAAAGTATATAAAATGTTCTTATAAGACCTGCATTCCCTTACTATGACATCCCAAAATAAATTAGAACATCGTCAACAAATAAAAAATGTGTTAGCTTTGTTTCCTCTGCTACCATGATACATTTAACTAAACCTTCAAGTCTTGCAAAGTTAATTAACCTACTCAAACTCCCAGTTACAAAAAGAAACAGAAAAGGGGACAAAGGGAAGCCTTATATCAAACCCCTTGAGGATTTAAAATACCCTGAAGAGGTGCCATTGATGAGTACCATGAATGAAGATGATGAAACACAACCCAAGATCCAATTGACTACCTCTAGCCTATTTGGAGCAAGACCAACTTGAGAAAAGTCCAATAAACTTTATTGTAGGCTTTGGACATATCAAGATTCATAATTGTTGCTAGTAGATTTTTTTTCCTGATGGAATGCAAAATCTCTTGTGTTGATCCAACTACATCCAATATGTACATGTTAAAGAGAAAACCAAATTGTTCCCCTGAATAAAATTTGACAAGACCCCTTTGATTCTACTAGCAATTATTTTAGCTATTATTTTGTAAATGATGTTACAAAGAGAAATAGGTATGAATTCACCAAAGGATATTGATCCCAACCTCTTAGGAATGAAAGAAATAAAGTTTTCAATTGAGAGCCCATAAAAATATACTAGAAATCCTTGACTCCTCCACTACCCTAAGGATATCTTCCTTCAAATGATCATAAAAAACAATATAAAACTCCATTGTCCAACCATCCAACCCAACCTCTTTGAATTTTTGAAACTTGCTATTACTTCCCTCAGCTCATCCTTTGTAATGGTGTCCTCCATTTTGTTGTTCATTTCTTGATTAAAAAAAACTAGGGAATAGTGGGTGTTGATAGGTCCAAATGGCTTGTCAATCAAGTAATGGGAAAATCCCAATGGCAAGTCCTAATTAGACATGCTCTTGTTTGGTGTGACAATTTTCGACCATTATGCAGGCCTGGTTTCCACTTTATAGTTTTCAGTTACAAACTTGAGGAGATATTGTCCTCCATTGAATTCTAATTAAGACTAAATTTACCTATCTACGACCAAATTAAATTTTTTTATCCTAACCTAATCCTATCCTATCTTGATCATGAGAAAGCGTAACAATATAGACACAACATGAAATAGTATCAATGACTGCATAAACAGTTCATGTCAATCAGTGATATCTTATAATAATAAATCCACATATTGAATCATAAATAGTTTCATATTTCACCTGTAATATTACCCTTGTATCTATTAGAAATCAAAAAAATCATAATCATCCCAAATAACCTACATAGAAATAATTCATACGGTAATAATTCAAGAAACGCATATAGAAAAATCATATGCATAATAGTCCCATGCACACTTGCAAACATTCATGGATTCAAAATTTCCTTCTACTCTTTATTTTCTCATAAATAATAGTATCATCTGATCATACAATAGGAAAAAATCCTCCATTATTCTATGGAGCTATCTTTTATAAAACAATAGATTTTCTTTAAATTTTGTAACTATCATCATGTCATATGATAGTTACAGCTTATCATTTCTAACGCTCTTGTCCTATATACAATTTGAAATGCTAAATACAATAATTATAAACAAAATTCAGGAAGACCCTTTTAGATGAAATTTCTCTCTATAGGAAGCCCATAAGTCAAACTTTCTAGATATGTCCTTGACCTTTTCCAGCTATATATTTTCCATATGAATATATCCATGAAGGATTATTCTTGTTACTTCTTGCTTGAGGTCCTTTTTAAGTCCTTTGGTGTAGTTTTCTACTAGGGTGGTCATCTACATTGGTTTGATGAGGTAGTTATCCAGAACTCCTAGGTTTATATCATTCATCAATTCTATTACTTATTTTCTTTAATCCCTCTCTTTTTCCACCTCTGATATTCTCAATTTGATAGGTACTTCCTATTTTATCTCATTCATTTTAGTCATATCAAGTTTTGCTAGGATGTTGTCAGTTGAATCCCAAAATACGAAGCATGCTTCATTAGTAAGCTTTACCAATTATTCAACATCCTCATAGGACTCTTTCCAGTTATCTAGTATCAACTATGTCTTTTATTTCTCCATCTTGTTGTACATGGGAAAATTTGCAAGGGCATCTTCATACTTCCTTTTCTAGTATACCACTGCATCAAAATTTTCCTGGGCTACTTGTATGTTGTTTTTTTCCTCTATTACATGGTCTAAGAGTCTTGTCAACTTATCATGAAAATATTGTATATTTTTTAACTTGCTCAGAAAAAAAATGATGATTTTCCCTCAATTCTTTATTAACAAGGAGGCATTTTTCTTTGACCACCTTCAATATGTTCACAATATTATCACTGATTCTCAATTATGTTTCTATCTCCTACATCCTCTCTCAATATTCACTATTTTTTCTCTCTGATATTCAAAGAGAGAAATATTCTCTTGGTGCTCTATCTTCAATTCCTCCATCTCCTTCAAATGTGTTTCCTTCACTTTTTCCATCTCAGCCAAATGTAGTTTCTCTTGTGTGTTAAATTTTCTTTCAAATTCATTCTCTTTTTTCTTCAACTGGTCTTCCATGGCTGTGACTTTTTATTATAATTGTCAAGTGTATCATTTAGCTCCTTGACATTTACTAGGTTAGCACCTACAAACACATGGAGAGAAGATGTTTTGTCATATGCTACATTCAAATGGTTTTTCTAGCCTAGCTTCCATGAGACAGAAATGTGGGGTGTTTCTTGAATACTAGTGGCCCTTCCTTTTCTTGGTCTCTTAGAAATTCCCTTATTAGACATGTTATAGTAACTCTCCTAATTGTGCCACAAAATTGTCAATATTTGTTGACTATAAGGGAGCATAGGAAAATCAAGGTGGTATTGTATTAAAAGGATTACCTAGATCAATGGGATTACTAAGGTATGAAATTTTTTTTCTTGGTGTAGGGATGGTCCCTTTTCTTTGGTCTTCTTCCTCTCTATCTTTGTTGTCTCCCTAGATTTTTCTTCTCCCTCTGATATATTTCTTTACTCATCTTCTTTCTTCACTCTTTCTTGATCCTCCTGGCTACTTATAATATTCCCAAGGATGAGCCCAGTTATATTATGTATTGTAAACATGTTTTGTAGGCTGGTGAGCCGAGTTATAATAAGCTAGGAGGCTTATTTGGTGATTAGGCCGGAGAGCCTAGGTGTTAAAGGCCAGGAGCCTGATTTTTTATATGTAATTATGTAGATCATTAATAAAATATAAACATCACTACGATCATACCGACCATGAAGAAAGAGTGATGGGGGACTAATCTTCCACAAGATTGGGTAAGGGAGGAGGCTAAGTGTGTGGGCCTAGGGGATAATCTAGGGTGCTTACCTATAAAGGGGATAATGTCAAGGAACGTATGGATAATCTAGGGGGCTTACCTCTTGGGAGATGTTGGGACATGTTGAGTGTTTTCCTAAGTTCCTATAAAGGGAACGTATGCTAAATGGAGTGCATGCAGCTCTAGGAAGACAGGTGTCGACCTGGGCGCATGTAGTTAAAGTTGAAGAAGTTAGTCATGTTGTGGGGTTCACTCTCTCATTCTGTCATACTTTGCCTGAGTTCACTGGGATTGAGGGAGTCTAAACCATTTTTTCCTATGCGTCTGCCTCTACATACCCGCACACAGTGAAGGAAACCCTCTACATACCCGCACATTGTCCATTCTTCCATTCAGAGTCTAAACCAAAAACCTCCATGATCAAACTCTCTGTTGATTCCTTTTGATGCACCTTGAAACCAGTGGCAAACCCATGGAATGAGCTGTGTCTCCTGTGGAGTCTGAGCACCCTGTAAATGTCTGAACTATGATGTGTCTTAGTGTGGAATGATGTCATTTTTGTATGTCCATACCCAAATTCTTGTTGTTGTTGCCACCCGTCAATTAACCGAATTGTTATTGTTGTTTTTGTTATCATCACCTTGCGGGATTTGAGTTGAAACTGGTTGAAGAAGTGGGTTTTCAGGACCGTGGTAGAAGAGGCAGGTTTTCAGGCTTGTGAGCATCTCTCTCTAGGTGAGAGAGTTTGTTGGGAAGTGGTTTTCTCCCAGAGAGAGTCCATCACCAGCTACGGAGCTCTTAGAATTATTGATTCGACCTGTTGTCGATACCCTGAGAGGGAGGTGAAGCAGTTGATGTACTGTGTGATAATGAAGGTGTATACTCCCAGGTGGAACAAACATGTGGTGAATGAGAGTATGTGAGTAGTGGGTGTAAGAAGGTTCCTGGAGAGAATCCTTCCAGTTACACTGTGCAGTTTCCTGTAACCTCAGCCTAGTCTAGGATTCTCTTGCCCTGGATGGAGCTTAGTCCTAGGTTGGGGTGACCCACTGCTGAGCGTGATGAGCAGTGTGGTCTATGGATGGGAGGTTTGTGGAAGGTTTGTACGCAGTTGGTGGTATTCTAATAAAAGATAAGTAGCGCTTTTATGTTCATTTACATGTTGTGTAATGGTAAATATGTTGTAATTGATGAGTATTGCCTGTGTATGTTGTATATGTTGCATGTGTGGGCTTACTGTTATTTTTGTATAATTATGTTATATATATGTAGAATAGTCATTCTATGTTTATATGGATGTGTATGTTTTTCCGCAAGTATCTATGTATGGAATAGCCCAGTAGTTTAAGGCCGGAGCTATCACAGATCAGAGTAGTGCAACAAAGCTTCAAGAGTGACATTTTTGGCTTGTTGGTGGTTGCGGATGTTACAAATTGGCATCAAATATGGTTACAATACTAAGCCTGGATGGTCCATGTTAGTGGAAGTTGAAGAAAGAGTTTCAGAAGGAGTTGTTGTCTAAATGGACAAAACTCAAGTTCTGACCCAAGGTTTTAACGTGGAGCCTAGATGGGTTGGGTAAGTGGTCACTGGACTCAAGCTTCAAGTGGAAATTGTTTCTGGAGGACCAATTTCGAACCTCAGAACCTTCCTTAGTGCCAAGAAGTTACCTTGGTCGTGTTACGAAGCTCAGGAGGAGTAGCGGTGTCATAAAACCATGACATAAGTGGTATGGGGCCGCAGAGTAATGTGGACCTTAGGATCTGTTCGGGAGAAGGAAAATCCTTCACAATCGTCAAATATGGTAATGTTGTGAGGCAGTTAGCCATGAATTAATTTGGAAATCCACAGAGTAACAGAGTTTGTTTTGTGTCATAGGATCTGTTCAGAAGGAAGGGAAATCCTTTACGACCGTCAGATCTGGAGAAGGTGTAGAAGGGTTAACCCGGATTCCCTTTGGACTTTGAGACTTCAATGAAGTCTTATTCCAGAAAAAAGAGAAGGGTCGAAGCCTGAAGCTTTGAAGTGGATATACACTGTAGATATGGAGAGGAGACCTCGACCATTGGATCAAGCCAATGTTAAAAGGTCAAATGCAATAATGAAGGGAGAAATCTCCTGAAGAGCCGAAGTAGTGAGTCATGATGATGTCACTTGGATTGACATGGACACATGGGTTGTGTGCCACATATAAGTGGGTTCTGAACCCGTGGAATATTGAAATCCCATGTGGAACATGACATGTGACACCCATCTGATTAGGCCATGAGTCATCTGCTAGTATTCTGCCACATGGCATTCCATATGAGCATGGTTAGTGGGACCTTGAGGTTACATAATGAAGTTAAAAGTTAGAGGACCCACACTGGCATTGATCATGATACATCAATATCAATGGCCAGAAGGCTTTGCAGGGATCCAAGTTTCACGGGAGTTAATTCTCCAAGGCGGTCTCGCAATCCAAACCCCGGTTTCACTAAGGGGTTACATGTCAGCGTCAGAAGAATTGTGGGATGAAAGGAAGGTTACTCCAAATCTTCATTGCATGCCCTTGAAATTGGAAGAGCGCTCAGCGATGTGACGTAATGATGTCAACAAATGTGATTGGGAATGTTCGGAGATTAACAGTTTGGGATGCGCAGATGTGAAATCCTCCGAAGTCCTGAAGCTTCGAAGTTCCAGAACTTAGATGCCTGAAGTTCCATAGTGAGTGTCAGTCAACAGATGTTGAGTAGACGTGGACAGTTGATCTTCCCTACTTCGTGAGTTCAGTAATATTGACTCAGAGAGATTGTTGTGTGGTTCTTGGAAATCTTTTGAAGCTGAAGGCCGAAAGCCTGAGTAAGATCTTATTGATATAGCACTTGGTAACAACCCATGGTCATGTGGGTTGGGGAATGAGAGAAAGGGGCTAGTGCCTGAAAATGATTACAGAGCAGAGAAGAGCTTGGAAAGAAAATTAAAACTAAATGTTTTCTTAAATCAGATTGGTTTGAATGCATAAACTGGTGAAGTATTGAATAAGTTTCAATTGTTTCTCTTCTTTCAGTTTTCGAGTGCAAGAAGTGCACATTGTCCGCAATGAGTGCATTGACAGAGGTAATTTAACCTCATAGAAGCTCAGGAGAGATATCGTTGAACCTTCATCAGTGGAAGTGCAAGGTGTACACATGAAGAACTTTGTGTTGAGTTCAAAGAGAGATAGATTCACTGAGAACTCTATAGGGCTCTGCCAGGTGGGCATCGAGGGAGTGCAAGTGTGCACAGAGAGAACTCTTTGTTGAGTTCAAGGAAAAGATTATCAAAGGAAGATACTCATAGAGCTATTGAACACTCTGTAGAAAACGCTCAGCAAGGTGTGCTTTGAACACTCTGTAGAAAACCACTCTTCCCCATGCTCACAATCACAGTTTTCCATGAGGTCATAGACCAGGGCCATATGAAGGAAAGGGCTATTGAAAAAGGGGCTAGTGCCTGAAACTTGGAGTTTTGGAAGCACGCAAGAATAAGCCCATGGGTCTGATAGGACCCGCGCCTAAAGGAGAAAATGAGACCTATGTATAATTGTTATGGGTTCAATCATGAGCCCAAAGAGTCAATTCGACTCAGAAGATTGAAAGATCCTCTAACCGGGAGGTTAGCAGACTCCACTGAGGTAGGGGCACTATGTCAAAAGTGCTCAAGGCACAAATAGTCATGCACAATGACTACAATGAGAGCACAAAAAGATTTAGGAATCCAAGAAGAATTGAAGACTTGTGGGATCAACAAGGAAAAGTTTTATAGGAAGAAAGAAGTTGCTACAATTTTTTTGGCAGCAAGTATGTTACGGCTTGTTGGGTCATCCATAGGAAATAATGCTTGTATGTTTGCAAGTGTCGTTGGTGATGTTGTTGCATAAGGAGGGAAGCAACAAAGAGCTTAAGTGTTGGTTATAAGTTTGATAAAAGAAGCAATTCTACTGCCATCAGAATTCGAGGTAGTATAAAATTTATTAATGGCAATCATGCAGGTATGAGTTTTTATTACTCTTCTTTCATAATTGTTGAAAGGAAATTTAGATAAGAATTTCCTCAACCAAAGTTATTTTATAAAATCACATGATTATTATTGAATTCATACCACTGGATGTGGTAAAGGATGGAGGCATGTATTAATTCAAATATTTTTAGCTTCTTAATGCACACACTGACATAGTAGAATGTCATGTTAATTTGGTTGTGTGGTAACAACCAAAGATTTAAAAGATAATAAATTGTTGTAGGAATGAATGCTAGTAAGCTAGTCATGTATGAGACTAGGACCTAGTTGGATATGGAAAGGTACAGATATGGAAAGGTTATGAGCCACACAGGTACTAAAAGCTTCCTACTTTTAAATAAAACTTGGGATGCAACCTTTTTGCTAACATTAATGAACACCACATAATTATATTCTTGGTGTAGTGTTCGAGTAAAAAAGGAAGGCATCTAATTAATTGGGAAGAAAATAGGAAGTTTGTGGAGAATGTGTCAACAGATTGGCCATAATTCCAAATTATGGATGGTGAGATACATGAATGAGATAAAGATCATTATGTAATTCAATGCAGGGTGCACTGAATAAGTATGCATTGAGAATTGTACTCATGCATAGTAAGTGATAGAATTGTATACTAAATGCATTGATTGAATGTGTTTGTAAGTACATGCATATATATTATTGCATGGAAATAATTGTTACTGACAACTGAAATATGGTTAACTCATGAAGTTGAGGACATTTCAGGGACATGTTAGACATTGCAACAGGAAATTTGCAAGTCAAGTAGTCACATGAGCATTGACTATAGAAGTTTTTCTTGTTCATAAGGAATAAAGAACTTACTATTATTAATTATGAACATCCATATACATAGAATGATGAGTCATTCTATTTTATTAAAGTGTTTGGTAATCATGATTGAATTACTAGATGTAGACAATTCTAAGTTCACTGCATATGGTTTTGTACATATTGCAATTGAATTATGATGTACAAGAAATACTGACAATTGTTGGCAGTATGCAAGATGAAGCCTTGCAAGAAAATGGTATGCAATTTGGTGCTTGTGGAAAACCACAAGGAAGGTTGCATTCATATATGGCAACAACCAAGAAGAATTATGAAATGGAATTTCATGTTTGGGGAAAAAGTTGAATTCTCTTTTGAACTAAGTTTGAGTTCCTAAATGAATTATTGTATGTTTCCTCATGATAAATGCATGTGGACAATGCATATGAGATGATTTTGATTAAAATCGAATGTTGACTACAAAGAGTAGCTTAGGAAGATGTTGATTAGAGACCTCTGAGGGCATTTGGAACTTCCTGATCCGGCCTATTGCTGAATCCCAAGGAAAGGGAGGTGTAACAGTCGATGGATTGTGTGACAGTGAAGGTGCACACTCTTGCGATGGGACACACATATGGGGAAGGAGAGCACATTGGTTGGAGTGTTGTTGAGGTTTGGTACCTTGGTCTAGACCATGTTGATATGAAAGTCTTCTCAATCAAAATATAAGTATCAATTCTCTATTCATTGTATGTTGTGTTTCTTGTATACAGGTTATAATGTTATTAGAATTGCCTATTTATACATATATATACATTGCGTATATGCTTGCATTTCCTGCATCCATGACGATGCATAATGTGTTCATGGTTAATTGTTTAAGAAATATATACATGATCCTAATCATGTGATTGATTGGAATGTGATTCAGGTGGAGCAATAAGGCATCTTGTAGGTGCATTCGGTGTGCATATTGGGCCTGAAAGAGAAAACAACTCTGGAATCGAGCCATAGGGCTTGTAAAGGTCCAGTGTGTTGAGGAAAAGATACGAATTGATCTTACTCAAGCATTTTCATACTTTTCTTGGCTAAAGCAAATTAGACGGGAATATCACCCTATGTTTATATCCAACAAAAATAACATCCTAACTCACAAGTATTAATTACGAGTCCTTAGGCTAGTCTTTTATCAACAAAAAGCTTGCTGGAAATTCACTTTTTATGTAATTTTCTGAATACAACAATTGCTGAAATAAATGCAATAATAGAAGTAAAGACACCAAGATGATAATCAAGATAGATGAGACATAAAGAAATCCTTTATTTCATTCCAATTCACCAAAGAGTCATTTTCATTACAAAATCTAATACATAAATCTTTTACCAAAGTCAAACTTACATATCCCCGGTGGAACATACAAAAGGACCTCTGACAAAAAACCAAAATTGAACTCTAAAAGCTGGATCATCTTGCCATAGATTGGTGCCCACTTGACTCTGCACAGTGGCCTTTATCAGTCATGAAAATTAATTCACAATTAGACAAGTCTACACAGACTATCAAAGATATATCAACACCTCTGAAGAACAAGTGTCTAAATGATTTGATTCAGTCCTGAATATTGTTGTCTACAATAAGACCCTGCTATCATAAAAGAGAATTAGACTGTGATGAATATATGAATGAATGAAAACTGAACTATCTCAACATAAACTCAAAGAGAAAACCTTAGCATGATTTTGCTTCTCTCCTCCTCTTGTTCCTCCCTTCCCTTTTTCTTTAAAAAAATTAGAATTGGTTGAAGAAGTTGAACCAATTCATTATTTAAGTTAATTAAAAGACTCAACTAAATTTAGTTCAGGGGAAAAGTAATAATTATAATAAGGTTCATAAATAAATAATAACTAGTAGGTGAGACCCGTTGTAACTCCCTTTAGTTCACATCAATCATAACAATCATAACATAACCATTAATTAAGCAAAACACACCTCCTTGTGTCTCCCATCAACATATTTACTTTTGGCAGTTTTAGCTCATGAAATTTGAAATTATTTCAAAATTAATACTCATATATCCAAAATAAAACATGTTGTCCAAAGATCCATGAAGTCATTATCATGAAACAATAGATAACATAAAAATCAAAAGCCATATTTCCCAGTCTGTGATACAACCTTTCCTTGGTTGTGGTTGTCACCTCTTGATTTTCCTTAATTTCCCTTAGGCTTTGCAGATCCTTTAGGCTTAATCTCGCTGATCACGTGAGAAAAATCGTCCCTCAAATGCATCCGGGAAGAAATGGATTTGTCAGAGTCATTGGAGGGTGAGGAAGGGGCAGCAATGGCTTTTACTTTATCAAGTGCATGATGGGCTTCAGTCTTCAATATATTTCTAGCATGGGAGGATTGCATTGAAGAGTGGTTAGGGGTAGTGTGGACAATGGGGCTCAAAGGCAGAGGAGCAGGCAAAGACAAGTTGGGCCAGCCACGATGTCGAGAGACTATCAGATGGACAATCTCCTGCCATCCATGATTTTTAGGGACCTCAGGTTGTAAGGAGACATGAGGAGGTACAAGGATACCGAGGGGTTGTGGGGATTGGAAAGGAGGCCTTTCAAGCCTAGGTTGGACTACTCCCTACCCAATTCAATTAAATAATCCGGCATGAAACAATTGTCCAAGATCTTCTGAATCAATGTCAAAATGTATGGAGAACCTGGGCCTTCTTAGGCCTCGGTTCCAGTTACCTCTACCTCTGTTTCCTCAGCCATGTCTTCCTTGAATGAAAAAACTCATCATGCATGCGTGACCGATTATCAAATAGTCTTTTAAATAACCATACATGACAATTCTTAAAAATATGAAATATATTTGGCTCAGAATGTATCAGACAAATGCAATCCAATCCATACAAATTGTTTTAGTGTTAATCAATGAGAAGGGGGGTGAAACATGGTTCTAGGATATGTGAGGGGTTTGTATTGAGAAAAAATATGATATAATGAAGGGGGAGAAGCATGGTCATTGTTCGATGAAAACAACAATCAACTGTAAAGCAAAGCAGTAAAACCTCACTGCAATCCACACAAGACATTGCCACTTTCATCCATTTTAACATAGAAACTCTCTTGACTGTAATCAATCTCAGAACAAGGAGTGAAAAAGGAACATGGGAGGTGACAAGGTTTGTAATTAGCAGAAAGTGAAATAATGGAAGGGAAGAATTATGATTACTGTTCATGGAATTAATTAAGTGATCCATAAAACATTTTATGAAAGGAGATGCATCAACCATCAATCACTTGACTAAATAATAATTTTTGTATATTTAACAAGTTCATTGTTCATAATCAAATGTCCAACATAGTTCCATCACAAAATAGTAGGCATCATATACAATATGTAAAAGGATTTTGTTCCCTTATTTGCATCTTATAACAATTTCCAAATAGTAGCCATCCCACTCTGTTAACCATCGAAAACAACCACTGCCCAAGTGTTTCTTCAATCCACAACTATACTCCAAAGTCATGTTTTCAAAATAATAATGAAGTCACTATTACTACAATAGAGCCCATAAAAAGGAAATGATATTCGTTAACATATATATAGGCAGAAACCAAAGAACCAATATCAAACTATGTTGGCAATTTCAGTTAACAGAAAACAAATCAGCGTATACTTGTCATTGATGGCAAGTACAGTTGTGGTTGCAGTGATGACAATAGCAATGAATAGCTGTGCAACAATAATCAAGAGGAGAAGAGTCACTGACCGTAGGATCCCATTCAAATTTCTCGAAAGAACGAGGGTCGTCAGATCTGTAGAAGTTGCGAGAGAGATAAGCCATCGGAGAATCAGGGATTGGGACTTTGAAATGTCCAGTTCACTCGACAACGAAAACCCCGAAATCGCGATATGCGATTTCGTGATTTGATCGCAACTGTTAAAAGCAAGCTTGAGATATGGACCGTTGATTTTGCTCATCGGAGAACATTCAAATTTCCCGAAAGAACGAGGGCCGTCAGATCTGTAGAAGTTGCGAGAGAGATAAGCCATCAGAGAATCGGGGATCGAGACTTTGAAATGTCCAGTTCACTCGACAACGAAAACCCCGAAATCGCGATATGAAATTTCGCGATTTGATCGCAACCGTTAAAAGCAAGCTTGAGATATGGACCATTGATTTTGCTCATCGGAGAATCGGGAATCGGAGTTTCACGAGTCTTGTGAACAATGACAATGAAAACCCCAAAATCGCGATATGCGATTTCGCGATGTAATCACAGCCGTTGAGCCAAGATTGCATCTGAACCGTTGATCCAACTCACGACAGTAGACCACGTCAGCAAGGGACATGTGGCACAACCAGGGAATGACAGGTGTCAGGCAGATTCAACACTTTAGGAACATGTAAGTCACGAATCAGATTGACACGTGGCAGGATCTAACACGTGTCAAACCACATGTGACATCAACAGAGACATCAACAAATCGAGAGTCTTGAGACTAAGGGTGCAAGGCCTGCTGAACCCCGAACTGTGAGAAGAGACCATAGCCATGGATCTCAAATAGGACGCGTGTCAAAGGATCCAAGAGGAGTCGGCGTGGAATGATAGGTGGCATCTCACATCACATATCGGGATATCGGAGATCCCGGGAGCAAGGAGTTCGTGCATCTCGAACTCGTGAACCCCGTAGCCCCAACGGGATAAGGTAGTGGTCACGGGAGTTGGTCATATGAGCGGGAGCTGAGCCGGGAGGGCCAGCGTATGAAGAGATTCATCGGAGTCTCATGAATCAGGATATGGTAAGGATTGCAACATCGATCGAGAGCGTCCATCTGAGGGACAGGTGTCGAAGATCAAGGCACCGTCGACATTTTGTTCATCAGGAAATCGGGGATCCCGTTGACAAGAGTTTTGTGTAGTTCAGAATCGCGATCTGCGAAACCCCTATTAGTGGAGGCCAGCTGTCAGAGATAAGGATGCGGTCACAGGTAACGGTCACGTGAACCAGGGTCAGCCAGGAGGGGCTGAAGCACATCACGAATCGGGAAATCGCGAATCCCATGGACATAAACATTATGTCATCGTAAGTGACGAAACTCCGATGAAGTGATAAGACCAAGGTCACACGGAGACAGGTCACATGGACCATTGTGTAGCCAGAAGGGGCTAAAGCTCGGGAAAGGAGCACATCGGGAATCGGATAATCGGGGGTTCCGAGTACATGTGCATCTCGACACTGTGAATGCCGAAATCGCGATGAGTGAAATCCCGATGGGATCTGAACCGTTGGATTAAGTATTGATCGAAGGGCTGTTGTTCTTCCTCACAGTTTAAAGCTTCAGTTATGAATCCGTTAAAAGAAATGGACTGATAATGACAAATCGGTTAGCGTTTCAATTGCTATGACAGATGTCCTTGTTTTACCTATTGGAAGGGGAAGTGGAATCATCAAGGAAGTGTGTATAAAAGAAAATGAGCGAGATTGAATTGGGTTGGTTTTTCTGAAGTGAATATGAGATGAAATGCAGAGAAAAAAGATAGAGAGCAGAGGCATAGCATGAATTTGAGAAAATGCGGAGAGCGAGATGAAACGCAGAGCATAAGAAGAGTTGAATGACAGAAAAATATTGATGCAGAGCAGACTTGCTAAACAAACAGAAGAAGAGAAGAATTGCAGAACAGTTTGTTGAAGATCAAATACAAAGAAAGATTGGTAAGAATTGATTTATCTGCGTAATTGTCTTTGTATTCATTATTTGATATTTTAAGGGTGGTTGGGAGGTGCTAGGGAGGATAGTTGTCCTCAAAATTTCAAGTGGGAGCTTGAACACAGGAAGTTGTAGCTTCCATCTGGTTGTAGCCAGAGAAACAAGGGTGGCAGGGTGGTGCTAGGGAGAACATGTGTTCTCTGTTATGCAGGTTGGAGCCTGTGTAACTAGAAGTTGGTGCTTCCATCCAGTTGGTGCTGGAACTTTCATCCAGTTGGTGCATCCATCCAGTTGGTGCTAGAATACTCAGGGAGTTGGTG
>CBVK0100752221.1:0-12713 GCA_900067695.1 Picea abies
GGCATACGAGATCGGTCTCGGCATTCCTGCTGAACCGCTCTTCCGATCTCACGGCGTACAATATTTCTAGGTATCTGAAACTTTTACCCTTCCCAATATGGTGTTGGAAATCCCAATATGGTATCTACATCCACCTGCAATGGTCCCTCAACCATCCCTCCCTCCCCAAACTAAAGGAATCTCGATGCATATCCCAATACTTACTCCAACCACACCACCCTCACCCCCACTCACTAGCACCACTACTACAGCTGGGGGTAGATGAAAGAAGAAAGAGCCCATGCCTCCACTACCCCCACGAGTTCATCCTCCTTGTGCACTATGCAAGAAAGATGGACACCGCACCAATAAATGCATGTCTCTTCCCGAGCTATGCAATTTAATTCAACTCCCTCAGGCAACGACACCACTCATCACTTCCTCTAGTGCTACCACTGTATCCCCTAACACATGTAGCAAAGGGTTGTGAACCAAATTCGCATGTTCCATCTGTTCAAAGTATGAACATTACATCCACCATTGTCCGACGTTATCTCAATTTTGATAGACATTAACGACAGTCCGCCAGAGATTTTAGCAAGAACCCCTTCCATCTGCATAATCTCAACCACATGTCACTGACATCCACTATGTCACGACCTCAATTAATGAACGTATGACATGCCCTTTCTCTCTATGTGAATCACTTGATCATTTCACATATCAATGCCCTATGATCATTGAATATAGGCATCGCCAAATGGCCCTTATTAAAAATCCTACACCCCCCCCACTACTAGTGGAACCAGTGATTACCCCTACTCCATCACCGAATGTGGTTCATATCTTCTCTCCTGAACCTGAGGCACTCTCTACTCCCCTATGGTTCCTAGATAATTTATATGAGGATTTGTCCCCAAATCCCCCCAATTCTCCAATTCATTTCCCCACGGAAATTTTATGCCCGACTACCACTTTCAACCCACAATATCTTGATATTTGGTTCATGTCCAGTGAACCATTGCAACCCCCTTGCATCACCCCCCCTACCTCTTCACCATCAGAAGACAACCACATGGTAACAATCACCAATGTTACTCTCCTGGATCCCTTGTATTCTCGATAGTTCCACTATGACGAGGACATCCTCGAGGAATTAACTACCCCCGATTTCCCATGGGATCTGCTCCATCACAGAGTGCTCTTTCTTTCACAAGATGCCTTTGTGCCTCCTAACCAAAGCTCCATATACACAATCGAAACCAAAGATTTTATTCCATCAGGGCATATAGACTGGTTCAATAACCCTATCCCTACCCCTGACACTTTTGAAGAAGGTAACATGGCTAAAATTTCCCCCACCATCAAAATCGATATTTCCATTAAACTTGGAATCGTAGAGGAAATCACCATAAGTGCTGCATGCTCTCCTAAAGAACTTATAGCATACAAATCTCTCTTTCAGGAATACTGGGACATTTTTTCCTGATCATACATAGAGAAGCCCACCCTCGATCCCTCTATTGTAGAGCACCGTATAGACACATGGCCTGATATCACACATGTAAGAAAAAAGCAACATCCACTACATCCATCCAAAGTCACGGCCATCAAATCTGATATTGACACATTACACGTTGTTGGGTTCATATACCCCATCACATATATGTCATGGGTCTCCAACCCCGTCCTTGTTAACAAAAAATATGACACTATCCACATCTATACAAACTTTCACTATCTCAATCACGCCTGTCCCAAAGACAACTTTCCAACGCCCTTTATTGACCAAATTATCGATGATTTCACCAATCACGAGGCCTTGTCCTTCATGGACAGTTTCTCTGGCTCCAACCAAATTCAGATTCACCCAACCAACCAATATAAAACCACATTCACTACCCCTTGGGGCGCTTTTTCATATAGGGTCATGCCTTTTGGCCTTAAGAACATTGGCGCAACTTTTTAATGGGCCATGACATACATTTTTCATGATCTAGCTCATATCATCCCTGCATACTTGGATGACCTCACTGCTCGATCTAAGAAACAAACTCAACATATCGATGATTTATGGATCATCTTCCAAAGGTGTCATCAATATAATATATGCTTGAACCCCCTCAAGTGTGTATTCTACATCACCGCCGACTGCCTCCTTGGGTTTATCATTTCCCAACGTGGCATCACCGTGGACCCCCTCAAGCTCCAATCCATCACAGAAATTCCCCCATCACAGAATTTACACCAACTACAGAGCCTGGAAGGCAAAGATAATGTTTTATGCCACTTTGTACATGATTACGCCACTCGTGCACACGGTTTCCTTCACCTATTACATCACGATATTCCATTCCAATGGGATGAACATGCACTCATGCGTGTGAGTCATTAGTTTGCCCATGCACTGGGGGCCCACCCTCACAAAACTCCCCTGTATGGCCATCCATACAAGACCTGCCCAAAAAGAAATCCAAATTACTATGCAGGAGGATACAACCACTAACCTAACACTCACTAATCTTGAATCGACTGGCTCGATCTCCTAGAATCTCTAAATCTCCTCTGAAATCTCTCATCCAATCACTACGACAACAGGTACAAATGAGGTGGCATTATGGGCCCTACAACTATATATAGTCCCTTTGCCAAACTTCAAAGATCATTTCTGGGAGCCCTGAACATCCTTTTTCTAATTTGTGTTCAACCACGGGATCAGGATCTTGGTGCCTACATAGTCATACTCCCTGGTCTGCCATCCATTCTTGGCCCCTGGGGAGCATTTTTCTCACATTATGCCCAGGTACGCTTGTTTATATTCACAAGTTATTGAATTATTGTTATATGTTCTTTATCTTTAGATATTGTTCATGTCGGGTATTCAATTTTTATGTGTGCAGGTACTTGGTCATCATACACCAACGCTACCCCTTCAGTTAAATCATAGAAACTGGAATGTAATTCTTCCCTCTGAATATCAATTGCATATCCCAGTCACACCCTCCAATATTTTCCTCTAGGTTCCCCCCTTCCGTCTCTGCAATACTCACGCCTCCACTACATTTCAGTACTGTAAACTGGTAGCACTCTCTCCCACATGAGTTTTCCCCATTATAGTCCCCTTTGGCACTTTGACACTCATGTTGTTTTCACCCCCTAGGGTTGGGAGTTCTCATAGTCTTTGTGTTCCCGAGAATTAGCCACATGCCCCTTCTCCTCATTTTTCTAGATTCCCCATAATGGACTCTCATGTAATCTCGTCACGGTTTGCATTTGACTACACCACCATAGTATCATTAGCCCTCCATCTCATTCACCATCATTTTTCCCATCTACAGATTGTCCTTCATTCATTTTACCTAATACAGAAACCCACATATGGACCCCCCACCCTCCACCTATTTTCCAAGCAACTTGCGCCCTCATAGGCCAAGCCATATTGCACTGGGGCACCTGTTTCTGTATCTATACACTTCTCCCAACTTATTCTTTATTTATTTGGTAATTGTACAAATCCTTTGTTTCCATCCTTTACATAGTTCTTTTTCATCACCTTTGGCGACCTTTTTTTTTTTTTCCGGCAAAAGAAACCCATGTCACCCTTTGTTGGGGCATTCCTTATCTTCTACTCCTTTTGACATCGTCTATAAACCATGAGTATCCCACAGTCCATGTACCCCTTATCTTTGATTTTGTCCACTTTGTCACGCCTCTAGCACAATTTAACCCCAGTCTAGTCGTCCCCCTGATGCTAGGTTCAGTTTCACGATTGCTGCCACTTATCCTTCACAAATATCCCCAACCAAGGGTAGTCTTGAGTCTCCCCATATCTTGACCACATCTATGTTCCTCATTAGTTCCTAATTTTATCCCAAGGATTTCATGAAGCCCTTTACTTCCCTGAGTCGCATCTTCCTTTTTGTCGACATCAACATAGTTTCCAGAAGGGCGACAATATCTTGACTCTCATTATTTTCACAATGAGGAGTCTCAAACGGCACAGAGAGAACCATCATTTCTCTCTATTGTCGTTTACCCCCACGAAATTTGACTTCAACACTTTATCATGTTGTGGTGGGTCTTACTTTGCGACTATTGCAGTTGTGTTTACATTTTCCGAAGACCTCTAAACATTGTTAGGCCATCGATGCCTGCGAATCCTCGACACTTCTTATAGGTGTCATCGCCTCTTTTCAGAGTTTTTTCACCATCATAATTGTCCTCTACTATTTTCAAACATGCCCCCGATGGCGCTACAATCATCTACACCAACACACAGCTTCAGTTACTGTATTACACATTTTTTATTTACATGACACAGGCATGGGGCATGCCTGCCTCTTTTGTACACAATTTTGTTTTTCCACACATTGCGAAAGGTCTGCTTCCTACAAGTTCCTCTCTCCCTCCAATGGGTCACTCTTGAAACTCCCCGACAACACTCTTTATTACACAGGTATTCTCAATAGAAGAAACATTGATATATTTCGGCTATACGTATGCTCCTAACCTCATACATCAGGGGGCATCTGTTATCACTGAAATTTCATCCACAAATGGTTACAGGAATCCAACATCTTCAAACACCTATTAGTCCATCCATGGCCCAAAAAAATCATTTCCAAAGGGCACAAAACTATACAACTAGTTATAAAATCAACATGGGGTAAGAATACATAGGAAGCGCACGCAAGTGCGCCAATTGAAAACATTGGAAAAGTGCAAATGTGCCTGATGCACGACTGTGGATTCAAAAAGCCACGCATACCTCATAACGACGCATTTATGAAATTGGTCGGCCTTCCACCCACTTATGGTTCATCTCCCAAGTCGATTTGACACCCAAATATGAGCTGAATCCGAGTGGGGGGCTGGTCAAAGACCTAAGGTTGCCCTAAAGAGCCCCTTGTTCACACTAAATACTGGTTGAATAATGCCTCAAAGATTTGCTATAAAAAGAGGCCATGGGTGCACTACATTTCCAAGAATTCATTTGTATTGTTATGTTTCCTATATTCTCTTGGAGGATCCTCTTTCCTCATCAAGAGCATACAAGCATCATTTCGTTGAGCCATTCACATCACCTCTTGAGTGAATGAGCTTTGGATTTGCTTACCATTTCCTTTAAGTTTTCTATTTGTAAGAAGATCTCAATCATTGGGGGTTCAAGATCCCTCCCTTGGAGGAAGAGGGGACCCATAAGTCTCCCTTTCTCTTTGGTGTTTTCCCACTAATACAATCGTATCCATTGGTGGCATGAATGTTGTTTATTTTTGGTTCTAATATCTTTCTGCACTCTCGATTAGTTTCTTTTATTGTTCTTAGAATAGTCTTTTGTTTATTTCTTATGCTTGATGTTTCTAACTCTTGCATTCATTGTTGTCTTGACCAGCTAACCTAACTGGATTTGTAAGCGTCTTTATTTTGATCATTTAGGTGACGAAAGAGACAACAACTATGTCCACAAAGATTTGGCTTCTCTACTCTTTTATTTATTTCGTTGCAAAATCTTGTGTTGAAGGAATTACATATTCAGAAATACAATAAAAATGAGGGTAACTACCCTCTATGAGGCTGACTAGATCACACTAGGCTCCTCAACCTGTGACCTAACCCTCAAAGACAAAATTATTTGACTCTTCTACAAGACTCATTAAAAACTTGCTTACCATTATCGACTAAACTCTTGAACTTCTTGAACCTTTTACCTCTTAATCTACTACCTCTTGAACCTCTTGACCCACTACCTTGTTAACCCCCTACCTCCACTTCCTAGGTCATTATTTATACTACTTTATAGGCTTATAGTCATTACAATATTTGTCAAAAACCCTTACCCTATCACGGTTAGGCTTGTCTGCATGTGCGCCATATTTGTTTTCCTCTTGCATGCTACTTTTCCTTCTTTTTATTCATGCTGCATTCTTTCCACCTGTTGTGTGTTCTCCAAAATTAGGTCTTTTTCTCCAAAAATAGGTCTTTCCCAAAACAAATATTTCTCCCAAAAATAGGCCTTGTTGGCACAGGGGAAGACCCAGGGTTCAACGCTAACAGCGCACCAACAAAACCCTAACTACTGTCCCTTTTGGCAACACCTGCAAAGTAGGAGAAGTATCACCTGAGGTAGAAGCAGAGGGGGTTACATGACTTAGGTTTCTGTAACCAAGATGGGACACATATATGTGATAATATTAACATTTTGCAGAGTATTCTAGCAACACTTAAAAGGTGATATGCATTAGTTCATTAGCTTCATTAACCTCATAGAGCAAACCAAAAGGTATATCGACGCAGTAACAATTAAGTACTTCAATCATTTAACACATAGAACTAATTTAGGTATAACATTCCTTCATCCTTAACACAACTAAATTACTAAGCATCAACATATCTACCTAACATACATAATAAGAAAATCACTGAGCAGATTCATAACATAAGAAACACAACAAAAATAAACCGAAAAGACACAAAATATACTTGGTTCACCCCAGTGTGGGGCTACATCCACCAACTGCTTTGTCTTCTTTATTATTATTCAATCTATTACATTCAGTGCTCTTGTGCACTAAGCCACAGAGATGAGCTTCACACAAGACAGGATATTTGCGCACTGGGCGTCAGATCCTCCTTCCCAAAATTAGGTCAAGGCACATAGCCAACTTCTCTATTGAGAACAAAGCCTTAGATACACATTTTGTTGCACAAAGCAACTCAGAACTACTTGCACTTAGCCTCACAAGATATTGAATCCTTTCTACATTACATTCTTACTTATTTATACTTTTACAATAAATCCTAATCATGGGTAAATCCCATGGGCCAACATCCCATAACCCATTACAAACACCCTAAGGAACCCCTTGTTGGGTCCACATAGCCCACAAAATAAGTGAGATCCGTGATCCCAGCTCTGCCTAGGTGCTCCTTCCTCGATATCTGTGTCAAAGTCCAAAAAGTGGTCAAGCCTGACCAAGGTTTCCTCAAAACTTGGTCGAAGGCCAACATATCCCCAACACTCACCTGTGACTTGTCCCGAGTCACTTAGGTCTGGGCAATGCTTCTTTGAAGGCCTCGAGCTTCACTAGAGCTGCCTCGACTTGCTGCTTTACCTGAGCCTCCTGCTCAGCAATCTCTTGGATCATTTTCTCTATAACAATCCCTTTCAGGCGTTGTTTCATTGTTGCAACCACTTGGTCCAATTGCGAGCTTTGTCCTTCAATTTCTTCGAATACCTTGTAGGCTTCATCCGGCACAGGTTGTAGCTTCTGCACAACTTCCATTACTCTTCCTTGTATGGAAGTAATCTGCAGCTACACTACACGATGTTCCTGGGACCTCTTCATTCTTTCAACTGTGGTGGGAAACTTCATTTGCGCATGTATTGACAATGCCTATTGTTGTGCCTCCTATAACTGTGCTTCCAGTTTCCTTAGCTCTGGATCTTCTGTGAAGTGTTTGTAAGCCTGCATGCTTCTATCACTCAGTTTTTTTCATTCTCATGCAAGGGCTCTAATCCTTACTACTGCATTCTTAGCGACTTTATCCCTCTGGTCGTGCACCTCCTGTGGAGTGCAACTCCGTTATCCTCACTTGAAGATGTTGGATGGTCTCAACAGGATTCACCACTTGAGCCTTGACCGACTCATGTTCCTCCTGTGCCAAGCCTGGCATAGAGAGAAATGATTTATTCACTGCTTCTTTGACTAAAGCCCCTTCTGTGAGAAACTGTTCCTTTTATTTCTGTAACTGGGATTTTTCTTCCTAGATCATCACCTAAAAATATTCTTTCTCATTCTCATAGACAGTTACACAGAATTGTGTTACTCATAATTGTTCTAAGACTTCCTCTTTCTCTTGTTTCAAGGCTTCTGTAGCCTTCTCCTTTTCTTCCTGGATTTCCTGAAGTCGAGCCTCTGTCACATCTGCTAGTCTTCTCAATTGGGCTGGTTCATCCCCCAATTCTACAATCTATAACAAGGAAGGCGCAGTAGGTACTGCACGAATGGCTTGCTATATCTCCTTTAATTCCTTCTCAACCCTTTCATACAGCTCCTCTTTCTTCACTCCATATCTCTGCAAGATATCCTTATATGCATCCTCCATGGCTCCACTAACTAGACTAATATCATCCTCTATGAGTTTGGCCTCCAGTTGGGGCTTACTACCGCACGTCTTCTTTCTTGCTGAAGGTTTCTACGGAGAAACCTTCCTCTTCTATGGAGTTATTGTTTTAGCATTGGGATCTTGAGGTGGTGTAGCTTCACCTTCTCCTTGCTTTTCTCCTTCATCCCCTTCTCCTTGTCCATTTTCTTCGTCTCCTCATCCTAGCGAGCCAGATCCATTTTGTTCAGAGGCATTGTCCTCCTCATTAGTCTCTATATTCTAGACCTCCTCCTTTTTCTTCTTATTCTTTGTCCCACTGGACTGTCTAACATGCTCGACCTGGGTGACTAGGGGGCTTCCTATGATGTTAGTGTCAAAGAGTTCTGCATCGATAACATGTACAAGGAACTCCTCCGGCCATTTCTTCATGATCTACTCCATGTCTTCATCTGTCATCTTGTAATATGAATGTAACTCTTCCTTTCTCTCATCTTTGCGCATAGTAATATAGATAAAATCCCAATTTGCACGAAACTTGGCTATTGGTTTGTACTGGTGCAAGGTGTGCGATGTCATGCATGGAATTGCTTCAATGGAAACCTTCAGTTTTTGATAATACACATGGAACACGGTGTTTTACTTCCATTACTTCAACATGTCATTGATATACCACAAGGTAGAGAACCTAGCAGCCAACAACTCCGATGGTTCAATCTCTAGAAAGGTGGATACTTCAGGCATTTGCTAAGTGACAAATGCAATCAACATGATCACCCAACTAAAGTGGAACTCATATCCCTGATCCTGAGCTTCACAGCAGAATTTCTAGAGTTCATTGATGAGGTAACTCGGCCAATTCATCTACATTCCCTCCACACATTTTCCTGCGAGGTCCACCATGAACCCGGTGACTTGTGTGGGGTGGTTTTTCCTAACGATATTGCCAGCTATGAGTTGGAAAGTGAGCTGCACTGCACCATACTAGATAGAGGCTACCTTGTAGCCTCTCTTTCCCTTTTCAACTTTTCCTTAATCCTCCTTGTTCCTCTGTGCCAGGGAGCGATCTGAGGCCTTCCCTGGGTAAAACTATTGAGCGTGAGGTCCCTTCATGCTTAATCCTATAATCAAGTGGATCAACGTTGGATCCATAGTAATCTATCAGTTGATCCAACGACATTTTCCATGGTATCATGACAATATTTTAATGCAAGCATTAACCTCCTAATGACAACCAAAATGGGGAATCTTCATCACATTTAGCGCAGTGGACCGTGCCAGCTCCTTAATCCATGGCTCGGAGATCAGGTGAGGCTTCTTCCCAATTGTCTTTGTCAAGTATCGGTGGGGTGCAAGAATAACATAGTTCTTTCTATCCCCTAGGTTGAATTCGATGTTCTTTAGTAACGAGATATGTCCTAATTGGCTTCCAACTACGTGTATTCCTTTCAGAATGTACGTGGTGATCAGAGTGTACTCATAGTATCGTGGGATGATGTCACGGTTAACCACACCAACCAAAGGTGGGATATAGTCTAGTAATATTGACAGGATGTTCTTCACATTATCCAAATCGCCGCGATGCTTACTTCATTTCTCAGTCGCAAGGTTGACACAGCCCGAACGTCATCCAGTCGAAGGGGAAGCTTGTACTCCCCTAGTTGATGATGCATGTACACCTTCAGATAACATTTTATCAGTCGTCATATTCTTGAGGACATCCTCGACAAACTTCTCTAATGCACTAGGTTCTCCTGACATTCTCATTGTTAAATAGACAGGTTGGGGTAGGTGAACGGATAAGTGGGGTAGACAAATGGATAGTGATATCTAGTTTTTGATAACACATCTCGACACACAATCAATTCTTTGTTACCTTAGCTAATCATAGGTGGTAAAAAGTGGTCCTGGTGCAATGTCCGACGGGTGAAATAAGTGGGGCCTCGTAATGAATTCTTCCAATGGGAAATAATGCTTCCATCAATGCGAATATGTCTGTTATGATGCGGTCTCAATGTCCCAAAAGCAGTCCATCCATTCATAAATTTGTTTCCTAGTAGTTCTAGAGCGTCATTCTAATGGGAGGGGTGCCTCCAATGGTCATATAGCTTCTCCGGGTAGAAGTCCCATTCTGTGCAATCCTGTTGTTCTGACGAGGTTCAAATCCTATGAACCTGCCTCCTGCGAGGTTCCAGTCTGTGAAGTTTTCCCTTTGTTATCTGTATATTCCTATATCTTTTCTAACTTGGATTTATTTTTACTGAGCTTCCTTTCCTTCTTTCCTATGGTCTGAGTTTCTCTAACTGTTTCTGGATTCCTCTTTCCATTCTTATTCTTATCTTCCCCTAGCATAGTGACTTCATACTATTGATGTGCTTTCAAAGGGTTTGAAGTTAATATCCCTTCTCTTATTAATTCCAAGGTGGGTATTCTTCTTTTTTTTATAGCCCTAATTTGCACTAGACATGCTTACCTGGCATCAGGCCATCCCATATTCCTTCTTTTCCAAGCCACTACTGAACAACTCTTCTAAAAAACTCCATTTTTAAAGGCCCACACACCCTACTCCACTACAACTCGCGTGTATCTACACTGTCCATGCTAGCTAACCCACTATAGCCCGCGTGGACCTTCGGAAGCACGAAAAAAGGAAAGTTGTTGATGAAACACACAACTTTGGGTAAGTTAACTAAACGTTTCAGCCATGCATGGTTGGTCATTTGACCAAATACTTAGCTCCTTCTAGCCTATAAAAGAAGGGGTAAGGGTCCCATTTGAAAAAGAGGAAAAACATAGTAAAGAAACTCTACCTGAATTCGTATTCCCCTTTTGCCCAAGATTCTGCAACCATTTTGTGATTTCAACGAAGAAGAGAAGCAAGTGTGTTAGTATTTGGTGCACATTAAAAGAGGAGCCCAGGACTAGATTCGTGGAGCAGTGGTCAACTTCATCATTTTAAGTTGCTTTAGTGAAGTTAATAGTAAAGAAGTACTTTTCCCGTCCCACCATATGAGGTTTTCATTGTTTATTGCATACATGTTGATTAAATCTCTAACCCATTAATCTGTAGATCAAATGCATGTGGAGTTCTTTGTTTGTCCTTTGTGAATGCAGGTTAGCCTTGGGAGGAGAGTTGCAGTCAAAGAGAGACCAAGCGTGAAGAGGGATCGATATCAAATGCTGGATATAAGGTATGTTTACTTGATCTTCTTAACTGTGTATTTGCTTAAGAATAATGGGGATTAGGTCTGGGATGATGGTAAATGGTAGGAATCTTTAGGTCTTTTCTGCATGCATGATAAAGCCCTAAGTTCTAGTCTGTAGGAGGGATTCCCACCCACAACAGAATTGGCGACTGTACTAGGGATCTCTCGAGTTTTCTGGGGATACTTTTTGGTAGTTTTAAATTGGTTTCATCATCTTTTTTTTGAGTTTCTACAAGAGTCTGAGCTAGTAGGGATCCTGGTATTCCATACCAGTACTCCCTACCTTCTTTTCTTGGCTGCATTTTCTTTTCGGGAATTCATAGAGGTACACGCAGCCTATGTAAGGCCTTCATGTGCGTACATGTGCCCTACCTTCACACAACCTGCGTGCATATGCTTGCTGATGAAGTTCTAGCTGTGTGTCTGAGAACCCAGGAAATCCTTCTCAGGAAGAGGCAGTCATCCTCTCCCCTGTAGAAGTGATCCTTCTTAGCGATCTTATGGGTCCTTCTAGTTCTCTAATTGAACAGTCCATAGTCAAGTAAAAACCTCAAATCATCTTTTTCCTTGCATCTTTTTCTGTCAAAGTAAGTTTCAGTGTCTTCAAGGGATTCTGGTTCTCAATACCAATACTCCCTGCCTGAGCTTAGCCACTTGTATTGCTTCTTTTGAGGAGAAACAAAAGCACACACGGCCTGTAGTGGGCCTAGACACATGCATATGTGTCCTGTCTTTGGGTAGCCTGCATGCATACGTTGGTTGTTGAAGTGACAGTCGCGTGTCTATCTAGAAAATTTTGAGGAGGCAATCATCCTCTTCCCTGTCAAGTTTTTACTTCCCAGGTTTTTCTTGTTTCTTTCTAGTCTCTGTCATAAGCAGTTTTAGCCTAGGTTGTATTCCAACATAGCTTGCTTTTTCATTTCAAAGTTTTTTTGTGTTTCCTAGCTTTTTTAACTTATTTTTAGCTTGAATCGTGCATTCATCAGTTTCTTTTAGAATATTTTGTTATTTCTTCTTTGATTGGAAGAAAATATTAAAAAAAACTTAGTTTGTTAGATCTCTTTCTTTCTTGGAATTTTCTTTGCATTGTTATTTGAAAAAGAAAAAGAAATTAGCATAGCATTGTCTTTTCTTCTAATTTTAAAATCATTCAAAAAAAAAATAAGAAGAAGAATTATAATCATTCTTTGCCAGTGTTCATGTTGTTGGTCACTATAATTGCTTAATTAATTTTTAAACAACCAAGTGAAACATAAATTATCAACCCAGGGAAGTCTTTTGTTTCAAAGATAGCCACGCACTATATATGCTCAATTCCAAAAGTACTTAGTGTTGTAGTAAAGCAATTTATGCTATCTATACTTGTTGGGATGAACTGAAGCTCTGAATTAAATCACAGGAAAGAAATCCCCCTATTGCAATTCT
>CBVK0100752223.1:4023-15457 GCA_900067695.1 Picea abies
TAAATGTTTCAATAATATTTTAGTGCTCCCTCCTAACCTGGAGAGTCTTCGCTTTCAGCTAAGGGAGTTATTTCCACGATCCCCATCTTCTCTCGCAAATATGCAAACTTTATTCTGGATAGAGGTTTTGTCATAATGTCTATTGTCTGCTCGTCAATGGGGATATACTTGATCTTTACCTCTCCTTCCTGGACTTTATCTCGAATAAAGTAGTATTTGATCTCAATGTGTTTTGACCTTTCATGAAACACAGGATGTTCTAATAATCTTATACAACTATGATTATCACAATGTATTATGGTTGATTCTGGAATCTCATCAAATAAGTCGGAGATTAGCTTTCTTAACCATATTGCTTCAGTGCATGCTTCACATGTTGCGATATACTCTACTTCTATTGTACTGAGTGCGACAGAATTATGTTTTCTGCTGCCCCAAGTTATCATAGCAGAGCCCAAGCTGAAACACATACCTGAAGTACTCTTTCTGTCTTATGTACTTCCTACCCAATCTGAGTCTGTGAATCCATGAAGCTATATATCACAGGATGCGGTATATCTCAAGCCATAGTTTATTGTTCCATGAATATATCTTAATACATGATTTGCAGCTATCCAATGCTCATGTCTTGGTTCTACCTGGAACTGGCTTAGTGTATTCACGGCAAAGAAAATGTCTGGTCGAGTATTTACCAAATACATCAATGAACCAATTAGTTGTCGATATAGAGATGGATCTACTGGATCGGAATCTAGAACTTTCACTTTTCTTATATCTGCATTCATAGGAGTGTCCATGGGCTTACAATCCATCATTCCAAATTTCTGAAGGATCTTTATTGCGTACTTTCCATGTCCAAGGAATACTTCACCATGCTTCTGCCATACTTCTAGTCCCAAGTAATAATGCATGAGACCTAGATCTTTCATATCAAATTCAGAAGCTAATTCCTTCTTGCACTGGATAATGAAAGACTCTTCACCTGTTATGAATAGATCGTCAACATATAATAGTAGAATCACAGGTGCATTATCCATGACTTTGTAGTAAAGGTTTGGATCTGCATGACTCTTGGAAAAACCAAGTCTCATTAGATAACTGTCCATTTTGTCATACCAAGCCCTTGGATCTTGCTTAAGTCCATATAGATCTTTCTTCAATCTGAAAACGTGAGTGTCTCTAGAATGTACCTCGAATCCTTGAGGTTGTTCAATATACACTTCTTCTTCAATAGCTCCATTGAGGAAAGTTGTCTTTACATCCATCTGATGTAGGTTCCATCCCATGGAAGTGGCAAGAGATATGATAGCTATGATGGAGGTATACCTAGCCACCGGAGCAAAGGTTTCTTCATAATCTTCTCCCTCCTTCTGGGAGAACCCTCTGGCCACGAATCTTGCCTTGTATTTATCCACGCTTCCATTTGCTGCATGTTTGATCTTGTATACCCATTTTGAGGTTACCACCGATTTTTCCTTAGGTCTAGGTACAATTTCCCATACCTCATTTTTCATAATGGATTGATGTTCTTCTGTCATAGCTTCTTTCCATTGTCCCTTTTGAACTGCTTCTTCAAATGTGGTAGGTTCTTCATCTAGAAGCTTCGTCATGTATGTTGCATAACTTGAGAATCTTTTAGGTCTTTTACTCTTCCTAGATGTTCCTTCTGGAACCTTGAGTCTTTCTGCGTCCTGTAAGGTATATTCAAGCCAAGATGGTCCTTTCTTGGTTTTAGGTACGATATCTGAGTCAATGTTTTCACATGGCTCCATAGGATGATCAGGTTGTTCCTTTTCATCATTTTCGTTTTCTGTGTTTTCTTCATTAGTTTCTTCAGGCTCTTCTTCTTCTATAATTTCTTCGATGGATTTCTTGAAGGCCATCCTTTCATTGAATGTTACGTCTCTGCTAACTTTGATCTTGTGTTGTTCTGGAATATATATTCTATAGGCCTTGGATGAATCTCTATATCCCACTAATATCCCCTTCTTTCCTGAGGGTTCTAGTTTATTCCTTTTGTCCTTGGGAATATGAGAGTAAACTGGACATCCAAATATTCTTAGGTTTTCCACATTAGGTTTCTTACCTGAAAAGGATTCTTCTAGTGTCATGTCCTTCAATATACGATGAGGGATTATGTTCTGCACATATATTTTTGTCATTGCTGGTTCTCCCCATAGGAACATGGATAGATCTTGATCATTCAATAAGGATTTTACGGTTTCTTCGATAGATATGTTCTTTCTTTCTGCTACACCATTTTGTTGAGGATTATGAGGAATAGTCAGCTCTCTCCTAATCCCTGTCGATTTGCAGAATGCAATGAATTCCTTTGAGGTGTATTCTCCTCCATTATATGTTCTTAAGGTCTTGATCTTCTTGTTCGTGAGGTTTTCTATCTCTGCTTTGAACTCTTTAAACTTGTTGAATACTTCATCTTTTGTCTTCAGTAGGTATAACTAAGTCTTTCTTGAGTAGTCATCTATGAAGATTATGTAGTAAGAAGATCCTCCTAGAGACTTGACTGGAATCAAACCGCAAACATTTGAGTGTATTAGATCTAGAATCTCATTAGATCTGTTGTTGCTACTTGGGAATAGTTTCTTGATATTCTTCCCAAGAGCACATCCTTTGTAGATTCCTTCATGTGTAGATTGCAACTCTAGTATTCCTTCAACCATTCTTTTGAGAAAAGTTAATGCTTGATAGGTAATGTGAGCGTACCTTCTATGCCAAAGCTCATTAGGATTAACCTCATCATGTATGAGATCTTCTTCATTTTGTTCTAGTAGTCTATACAGATTTCCTTCACGACTTCCAATAACCCTAGCATTCTCTATGATGGAGTTCTTATGCCATGATAACACTTTTCCATCCACGAAAGCTATTATGTTTCCCTTGTCTTCTAGGCATGATATCGATACAAGATTCTTTTCTAAACTAGGTACATTACTTAATTGAACATGGTTACCTGATTTCAACTTGACGGAGGCTTGTCCAAATCCTTTGACGGGGTAAGTGCTTTTGTCTCCAAGCTCTACCTTGTACGATGTCTTCTTCTCATTGAGATTTGAGATTTTTGTTTGATCTCCCGTCATGTGCCTAGAAGCACCACTATCGATTATCCACATGTCATCTTCAATCGTTCTGGTGAGTGCTGAGTAGTGTAGAAAATTGATCGTTTTACTCATGTCTTCGGTTGACTGGTAACTGGTCATGCCTTTTTCCAAAACTTCAACTTCATCATTTCTATCTTCTAAGAGAGCCAAAAGGTGCACTAAACTAGGGCGCATCTGAATATCTTCTCGTTGAGAGAGATGCTCCAACACAAGGTGCCATATCTGAGATTAGGGTTTCTGCAACTACTCCTACTAGTAACCCTAGAGATAGTTTCCAGCGAGCTCAATATCCTAGTAGCTATGCTTCCTTCCAGCATTTAGGCTGAATGAAGGAGGTGTGGGCCCATAACCTGTTAGAATATAGAAGATTGTGCTCATTTTACCATTGACAATATCACTACTGTCACCCAACCATAGGCCAAAGCCACCCTCCAAGCACCTTGACCTTGACATAGAAGAGAATCCTGGTAGAAATCCAATAGCCAAGAGAGGCTAATGCACCAAGCAAGAATAGAAACCAAGCTAATCAGATAGTCCCACCCAGAAGCTGGCGCAACACTTTCCCCAGAGACTTGCGCACAAAACGGCTACTGCACTGCACAGAACTGGTTCTCTCTGCAACTATTGAGATGTGAATAATGAGAACCGGTGCCCTGTATTTATAGTAATCTGGCAGACTCACTGGGGCTGACTTCTCCTTCTGGGTACTAATTAATTCATATTAATTATATTTCTACAGCCGACATCTTGTCTAGGGTTTCCTTTACTTCTTTGCTTCCTCCTGGAATATTCTAATCTCGTCATAGGTCACAATAGAGGTTCATACCTCCCGAAGCTACCATAATATCAACAAGAGTCACCCTTGGCAAGTTAGGTTAATTGATATCACTGAATTTCGTCTATTGTTTAATAGTTTCAAGTTTTAACTAAATCATTGTAATAACATCTCAAGAGAGCTGGCAACTTCAACTCTCAGAAAGTAGTTAGAACCAATTGTTGGGTTTTCTTTTTTATTTGTTTTTCAAAACATGTATTACTTTTGTTGGTCTGTAATCTATAGTAATCTGTCTTTTCAACAGATTTGTAGGTTTCAAAATGTTCTACAGAATATTTTTTTATTTATTAAGAGTAACACATTGAAGATCTCAATTAACATTGAGGGCAAAATTTCCTTATAGGCATGAAACAACCATAGAAAACTTGAAATTGCAATCTACTATTTCAAAGAAAAGGCTTCAGATTTACATAAATATATGTAACAAGGTTGTTGGGAAATTGAAACAATGCTCTGTCAAGAGCATTAAACCCTTTTTTTTTTTTTTAAGTATGTTTATTATTATTTTTTTTTATATTTGTGTTTAAAAAAAAAAATGTGTGCTTGTCTTGCAGGTTAGGTGGAGGTGGAGGAGGAGTGGAGCTTGGAGCTTGGCCCTGGCCTAGATTGATATTTACGCTTATATATATATATATATATTCATATACAGATTATTTAGGGTTTCAGGGCTTCTTCTTTTTTTTAATTTGTTGTAAAGGGTTTCAGGGTTTTTTTCAATATATATATACCCTATACAGATTATTTAGTGTTTCAATATAACTATTTGGGGGTTGTTTAAATTTCTGGGTTAATGCTGGAATAATTCCAGTCCTAAGTTTTCCTTCTTACATGTGGGTAGGTGGGTAGGCCCTAGTCCAAGTTTTAAAACTAGAGCTCTGATACCATGTGTAAGGCTCTGTCCAAACAGAGCCTTAAAAACATAATTTTAAAACATAGAAAAATGATATCCTAACTTCTTTACAATTCATTATTCAGCATATAAGCATATTCAGTAGCATGATAATAAACCACATAACACAGCATAATAATGAAAATACATACCTCTAACTGATGCTATTGTTGTTCTCTAACTCTGTCTAATGCTCTACCCAAAACCGACTAACCTCCCAGCCAACTAGGAATAGAGCCTTTCCAGCTCCCTAGCTCCAGGAACCCTTGCGGTTTCCTGGCCCCCGGGCCCAAAATCCCTAGCAACCTCGGTGCCCCTTGTGATAGACCTCCAACAAGATCCTCAAGAAAAACCACAACAAGATCCTCAAACAAAACCAGTAATACAGTCCTCTGGTAGGAAAATAATTCTCCCCCAAAATCCAAAAAAAGTCCCTTCTCGAGTGTTTTTCGCTTCTCTTATCCTCCTTTTCCCCTCTCTCATTCACCGCCTTCTACCTTCATTAAGTCGCACCCACCTTATCTCTCCATTAAGTGTCATCTACCTTATCCCCTTTCTCTTTAATGGTTCCATCATTCGAGACATTAAGTCTCCATTTAATAAATTATAATTTATTAAACTCAAATTCATTAACCAAATATTTACTCATGTAATTAATTAATTAAACTAATATACGTTAAACAAATATTAAATCAGGACAATTAATTAATTAATTAATTAACTAATATACATTAAACAATTATTTAAATCACGACAATTGATTAATTACTTAGGGTTGTTACAATAAATTACTGATGCAATATGATTACAGTAGTTGTAGTACTAAATTGAAATCAAGCATTTATCAAGGAATGCAATAAAGAAATGTTGAGGTATGGAAAACAAAAGAAACACATAACCCAGATTTAACAAAACTTGGAATCTATGTCTGCACTTGTATTAATACTCAATAAGGAGATTTTTTCTCTATTACAATTCGGCAAGAAGCAACCATCAATAGATATTTGATCTATGTATCTATACAAAATTGTCACAACTCGAAATGGTTGGAATTTTGATAATTAAAAATAGTAAATATTTTTTGAATAAGATTACAATCATGTAAAAATTGAAGAGTTCCATAATCATTCTCCTCTATCTCCTCATCTGCTAGCAGAGATGTTTCCTCTCCTCGTTCTTTAGTCTAGAGACAATTGGCATATGATCTTCGCCTGTATGAGTAGTATGTGCAAATTTTCTCACGTGTTTCCAGATGTGCTTGCTTTCCCATGTTTGACACATTGGACACATCTACTCACCGACTTTACCACCAACCCTGAAGGTTCAGTTACTTCATCACTTGAATCATTTGGGCAATTTCTCAGCTCATGCTCTAGAATATCAAACACCTGCGTCCAAGATTTCACTGCGTCAATGGCCCTCGGTGAGGTATCTGACAGAACGTCTGTATTTGTATTTGTGCTTTCACCAGCTGCTTTAGCCATCTTTCGGGGTGCCATGATATTGATGAAATTGAAACGGGGTACTTGTTACAGGGGGAGGAGTGAGCTTCTCAGTTGGCTCAAACTTACTATTCTTCGAGGATGAAAATAGAATTCAAAATCAAGCATTCTTATTCACCTTAGGCACATTGATTCGAGTACGCTTTTACTGACGGCAAATTGATTTATCTTAATGAGAAAATCTAGCTGGCGCTCTGCAATCTACGTTAAAATCATTAACGTTGATTTTTTATTAATGCCATTAATATCGGCGGTTCGCAATCGGAAGTTTTTGATGGAACGGATTTGAAAACTTCTGAATCGCGAATCCGCGAAAGGTTAATCATGAGATAACCTCTTTTATAATCATTAATTAATCTTGTTTAACTTTTAAGTGCTTTTGGGTATTCAGACTTCGGGGTTTTTTCAAAGTAGCTCGAGATAGAACCCCAAAACCTGAAACTATGAAATAATTAATTATCAGTTAATCGTTTTTTGAGTTCTAATTAACCCTGTTTAAGTTTCAAGTGTTTCGGAAGTTCAGACTTTGGAGTTTTCAAGATGTGATAGATGGTAAAGGTATGAACTCTGAAGTGCGGAGTCATTAACTATATTTTAATCAAGATTAACTTAACTAATTTAGATTTAATATTTCGGCGTTTTGATGCTTCGTGGATTTGTAAGTTAGCTCTTTATTGTACTTCTGAAAGGCAATCCTCTATAGTGACGTGTCCAAGATGACGTCATTATGGATGATGTGACGAGGCTGGGGGGTGCCACGTGTTAATTAGAATCGTGTGAATCCTTATATGAAAGGCTCAGAAAAGGGTGCCACATGTCAACTCAGGGAAGATTCAAAACGTACATGTGTACCATGACTCGTGTCTTTTAAAGGTTGGTGAAAAGGTGATAACGGATACTTTCGGGTTTTGGGATTTTTAAAGTTATGACTTATTGAAACGCCTGAAGCGCGAAGCTCCGAAGAGGACACTAGCAATTTAACTCTTTAACCATTTGGAGGCTCCCCAAATCCGAAGAGATTTAGGATCGTCCAATTAGATGAAATACTTTATCAACGGTGTATATCACACGTGCCTTATTCTTATTTAACCAGGAATGAAATTGATTTAAAGTCCAAAAGTTTAGAAATATATATGTTCCAACATAGGCTCCATCTGGGGATCGCGTATCTCTGCGAGGCGTGGAAGAAAAATAGACCAAGTGCCTTTATTAGGTAAATGTAGTCATCATTGTATTCCCGGGGAACAAATTTGGGAAAATCATACATAGAAAAATTGGACTTCAACCAATTCTCAGAAAACCTTTAAAACACAATTCTTTATTTCAATTTAAGCTATCAATAGTTTCTTTTTCCTGAAACTGAGTTTGGATTTGCTTAAGATAATCAAAACAACTTTAACTGAAGTATCATACTTTGGTCAATTTCATTCGTATCCAGGCAAAGTAATATTAACAATTTATTCAGGGAATCCCTTGTCGGTTTAGAATGTAAATATTACCGGAAAGAGAATTAGATACCAGAGTATTTTTATGCATGTATGACAACCTTACAGATATCATAGATATTGCTTCACTACCAGCGAGCATGTCCAATACCCCGGTGAAGTTATCCACATCTCCCATTGAATTTCCTTTCACCACGTCAATTAGCATTTTTGCAGTTTACTAAGATGAGGGCAATCATTACATGAATTTCCTTTCATCATCTCTTTTGGACTAAATGGGGGCAATCGGTTTACGAATTTCCTTTCACCATTTTTCTTGGACTAGATGGGGGCAATCATTTTATGAATTTCCTTTAACCATCTGTCTTATATTTTTATAATCTTGAAGTGGGGGCAATCAATTTGTATGTATCATACAAAGATGATATCTACTTAATATTTGACAATGAAGGTTTGTCCACAATTTTTTATGGTACTCTGAACTAATTCTTTCCCGATCTTCAATACATCTTTTCCTAGAGGGAAGATCTTATGGGAATTTTATTTTCTAGGGATTATCCTTGAGAGAATTAATCAGTTAAAATCTGACAGAGGAGCTAAAGTTATCAAGATTAGCCTAGATATACTTTCTTTCAGCTGGAAATAGAGGGACATAAAGGTTTTCGCCCAGTCTTGTTTTGAAGATATGCTTTTAAGTTTTCAAAGTCAGGGTGCAATCCTTTCTTTCTATGAAGATTTAAGAACATGTCATGAAAATCAGAAAAAAAAAAAAAGTAAAACCTCGAAGATAGGTAAAGTGAGACAGGACGAGGACTCAGAGGGTCTGTCACAAGAGAATCTCATTAACACACAAGTTTATTTCTTGATTATCAAGATTTTCTCTTTTTTAAAACCCTTTTTATTTATTTTTTGTTTTATTTTCATTTGATTCGGAGATTTACAGATTTACACTTTTTTTTATCTTTATTCAAGTGAACATTTTTACATGAGTATGACCTTATTATTATCTCATAAGATTTCCTTTTAACGTTTCAGCTCGGGAAGTAAGTATAGGAATTCATATCTCGTATATCATTTACATTTTCAATCAACACAATTATGATTTCATTACCTGTATTGAGAGAAACAAATGTTTGAAAACTGAACGTTGGATTTCGATATCTCCTTATTTCTCATCTGATAACCAGTATTATGCAAAAGCGTAGAAAGAAAACATCAGATAATTATGTAGTATAAAAATGACACGTAGTATAGATATTTCATTTTTTGCTTTTATTATATCGAATGAAACTTGGTTTATTTACAACGAAGAAGTGAAATTTAGACATCCTACAAAAGAAAATGAAATTGCAAATCGAAACAAGAAACCAAACTGGTATATACAATGGTAATGTGAAACATAATTATTGCATAAAATGCTTTAGATAGCGCCCATTGATAGGGGCATCAAAAGTTTTTCCGTCAAGATTTTCCAACAGGAATGAATTCTTTCCCTTTGTAGCTGCAATCCTGAAAGGTCCAAACCATAGATGATCAAACTTGTCGTGTTTTCCTACATCTTCTTTTCTAGCATCCCATTTTAAAACTAGATAACTAGGAACAAACTCCCTGTCTTTCATTTTTTTTTCGAAAAGGGCTTTCATATTGTTGGCCCTTAACCAAGTTTTGAGGAACACTTGGTCATATTTGACCATTTTTGGGACTTCGAAAGCCTGTCAAAGATGGAGCGCAAGGCGAAGCGGAGATCATGGAAGCTAGACCCCCTTTTTGGGTCCTTTTTGGGTTTTTGGGGATAATGTAATGGGACCAGGATGTCGACCCATGGGTTTACCCATGGTTAGGCCCCTTTTTGTAATATATAAGTAGAAGTCTAGGCTATGTAAGAGGGGACCTTTTTGGAGGACACTTGAGAAGTGGCTTAGTGCTAAGAGATGATCTATGTGATATACTTACAGAGCTGAGTGCAAGTATTGTAAGTGATGAGTGCACGGATTGTAAGAAGGTTTTATGCTTAGAGCTACTTGGGGAAGGAGGATATAGCGAGCTGCGCAGATCTCCTGTCCTGCATGGAGTAGGTTTTGAGGCTCTAGGCTTGTAACCGATTGGCCAGCAATAATAGAGAAGAAGAGTTGGTGGACGTAGCCCCAGGGTGGGGGTGAACCACGTAAATCTATGTGTCATGCTTTGTGATGTTACTTACATGTGTTTTCCCTCTCTTGCTAAGTGGTATGACATGTTTAGATAGATTTAGTTATGATTTGTGCTTATTAGATGTGCATAGATTATAGATTTGATGTGTATGAAGTTGCTAAGTGCTTGGCCTACCAGATCCGGTCTGTTGTATGATGCTAAGTGTTGAATCATCTTAGATCTAAGTATATACTGCAATGCTTTGTTTTATATACGGACTAAGATAAGGGTTAATTCTAGGTGAACTATTGATGCTAAGTGCTTTGTTAAGTGTGTAATCACATATCTGGATCTCAGCTAACGTTGCAGACACCTGAGTCCTGCAACCACCCCTGCCTCTGCCTCAGGTGAGACTTCATCTGCTTTGCAGGTGTTTCCAAAAGGGCCGGTAGTTAGGGTTTTGTTGGTGCGTTGTTGTAGTCTTGAACCCTAGGTCTGCCCCTATGTCAACAAATGGTTTTGTTGCTGAGAACTGAAACTGTGATTGCTGGGAACTAAGGAAGAAGAATCTTTGTGCAAAGATTCATCCTGAACTTGTGGAAACTATATGCGTAGATCTGTCATTCTGGTGCACAGTACTCTACTCAACCTAAAAAGCTTTGTGCTGAAGAAAAGAAGCCAGATCTAAAGAAAAGAGGTAAGATCTGTAAGCTTTGTGCTCTGATAAAGGTAAGAATAGTGAAAGGTTTTAGATCTGGAAGCTTTGTGCTCAATAAGTGGAATTTTTTGTTTCTGAAGAGTGAATTTAGGTATGCTTGATAGATTTTGTCCTAGCTTGAAAACTAGGGCATTGTTAGATGAAAGAATGTTTGATATGAATAGATCTGATAAGAATAATGAAAGATATGTTATACCTATGCATAGAAAGAATGTTTGGACTAACGAGTGGATGCAGGATCCTAGAAAGAAATTTTTTCAAGCTAGCCATTATGATCCTAGCGCGTAGTACAGAAAAAGTTGGGGATCATTGAAGAGAAAGAGAGAATTAACTCTTTGTTACAGTCGCATAAGACCAGGACATCTTGCTAAGGAATGCCCTGGGAGAAAACCTAGTTGCCTCCGTTGAAAGGCTATGGACCATGAAGTATTGGATTGCCCTAGAATGATTACTAGACTTGAAAAGCTGAATATGGAGCCAGCAAACCTTGAAGGAGATCAAGAGACTAAGATTATAGAAGAACCGCAGAAAGAATCAGAGATTATGTTACTGAAAATGAAAGAAACCTTGAATGAACATAAACATGTCAGTTTGTCAGAGATCTTCAAAGAAAAGGAGAAAATCGAAGTAAGAAGGAGACTTCGACATTGACTATGCTCTGGATGAGGAAACACAGATGAACATTATGATAGAAAGCACTTGGGAAACCCTAGGAAGGCCTGCTATGGTTCCTTCACTAGGAAAAATAGGGTTGTTTAAAGGAAAAATGGTAACCTTATGTGGCAGGATTACCCAG
>CBVK0100752227.1:0-43284 GCA_900067695.1 Picea abies
CGAGATCTACACTCTTTCCCTACACGACGCTCTTCCGATCTCACCACTTCATTAGAACACTCATAAAAAATGATATCATCAAACTATAATATTGTCCTTTTGAAGATCAAACTTCAGATATTGTCACCAAACCACTAGGTAAACAGAATTCACAAAGTTTGGAGATGAACTTGGAATTTGAAAAAATAAACTTTTGGATTAAAGTGGGAATGTTCGCCTAATAATCCTAAAGTTTATCTATATAGACATTTTCCTAGAATAATAATAAATAAATTTATATAGGTATTTCCTAATAGATAGATTATCCTTGTCATAGTGATTATCCTAGCATTGTTGGTCATGAACACGTGGCATGTTGAGATAAGGATACATAGTTTATACATACACTATGTTTCTCCCCTATTATGTAATTTTATTTTCTTGATTAATTAAATTATTGTGTTTCTAAGGACACTTGGTGAAAGTTAACAACTAATAAATCTAGGAGAAATATCACCAAAGTGTCGAGTAAAGAGATGGATCTTCCTTGCAAGAAAAGGAAATCACTCTAAACTAGATTTCTCACCAATTATCATGTCTTACATTAGTTGCTTGAAAGATAAAACCTAGGGACAATAATAGAATGACAATTACTTTATGCTCATTTTTCAATTAAGAAGAAATATCACCAGTGTTGAGCAAAGGAGTGGTCATGCTAAAAGAGAAAGGGAGATAAAACTCTGAAAGTAGCTTGTTTGAGGGGTTATATGTCCAAGCTTTGGTAGGCATGTTGTTATTGTAGGTTCATGCTCAATAATGGACTACTACTATGTTAACACTAAGGAAATATATCACCAAAAGTCTCAATAAATAAGGTGGATCTACCCTATAAGCAATGAGAATCTCTCCAAGATTGTTTTCTCACTAGGTACCAAATCTTACATTAGTTTCTTGAAAGAAAAACATTGGGAACAAGACTAGAGTCACTAATACTATATACGCAGTGTTTAATATAGAAGAAATATCAACAAAGTAGTGATCAAAGGAGTGGATCTATCCAAAGAGAAAGGGAGATCAAAATTTTAAGAGAATGATGCTTGAGGAGATTTATGTATGGGCTTTGGTGGGCATGTTGCAATTGTAGGTCCAAGATCCACAAAATATCAGTATTATGTGCATATTGGTAAATATAGGAGATATAACTCCAATTTGTCAAGAAAATAAGTAAATCAACATGGAAACCAAGGGAAGTCTTTCTGTATTGGCTTATCACCAAGTATCACATCTTACAATGGGATATTGTAAGAGAAATGTTAGGGATAGGACTAGAGTGACCAATACTTTGTGTTCATTTTTTATATTTGGAAACATATGTTGGAGCAGCATGTTAAGTAATTTCATCACATCCCTTAATCATAGGTTGTTAGTCGAGAGCCGATTGTTTACTAGGAGAGTTGACTAAGTGATAGACTAAGCATTTGATTGGTCGGTCAAGTAGACCATCGAAGTTGACTAGTGTGTAGGTTGAGGAAAAATTTAAGAGAAAAATTATACGAACAAGACAATTAAAGAGGACCATGTCCTCCTCACTTCAAAGGAGTTAGTTACATTTTGGTGTTATATATTGATGGTATTATGGATCAATATATCATGTATTATTTTTGGTTCTTTGTGTGTCCTATTGTATGTTAACTTATGATCATTTGTGCTTAAGTGTTGTAATGGTGTCTTTAGACACCACCTATACTTGGAATGCATAGTTATTTGATCTAGTAATTATTTAGTTCTCCAACATGGTATCAGAGATATTTGTTTGAGACCTAGCATGTTGTCTACAAGTATTTTGGATTTTGTCCCTTCCATGCTCTCTTGATGAGATAGATCTATTAGTAGGTAGACTTAAGGTTTTGACTTGAAGACTACATTAAGGTTTAGATCTATAGGTCAATATCATGAGTTCCAAGAAATAACTCATGATTCTAAATGGACACAATTATGGTATGTGGGCACAAGCTATAGAAAAATTATTGAAGAGTAAGGCACTTTGGCAATTCATAGAGATTACAATACTAAATTTGAAGGATTATCACTAGACTACATTTGGGGTGTTTATTTAATGTGAAATCAACATTTTGAATGTCAAACACATGTCACAAATGATTATCCTAAATGTCATCTAGGCATCAAACTAGTGGTGTCAAATATTTGGCATTTCGAATGTCAAATACATATTGATAACCTAATAATTTCCACATTGAGAGTTTTTTACATCTAATGTTCTTATTCATTAGTTAACTAACACACCATCAACATGTAATTGACATTATAAATGTTAAATTTTATCATGTATTTCCATTTTTTTAACAAAATAGATTCCTTGGGATGTTGGTTAATTGATGTTGAAGAGACATGTAGTTGATACATATCTAATGTCACAACAATGTCTGTGAGGTTGCATTTTGTCTACCACATGGCAAGTGCCACATCAGTAAACTACTTACATGTATTGTGCCATGTGAAACTTTTGTTGGCATGGAAACTACTATGTGGCACATTACTGGTCAACATTTTGTTGATGTAGTACTTGCCACATGGTAGATTAAGAATCCACTCAATAACATTGGGTAATTTATGTTCAACCAACATGTTGGTTAAACCTTTAACAAGATTTCATGTATTTGATTCCATGTAATGTCAAATAAATATTGAATAACCGATGTGTACACCTAACTATTGGCACTGGTTCAACATATGAGACTATAATAACATCAATGTAATGTGGAAAAATCGGCATGTAAGTTTTTTTTTTATAAAAAAACATAATTGATGTTGGGAGAGAGCTGGAGATTTATCCATATGTGTTCATATCATTAATATATACTATAGACATGGTTATAGGCATGTATATTGTTGAGAAACCTATATTTGAGAGTATCTATTTTATACAGTATCTATATTTTCTCATTGTTTTAACAAATGTAAGATTAAAGAGTTCACAATTATCATGTTTGTGAAAATAAAATGGAAAATACATAATTTTCAAGAAGAAACGCATTTGATGCCAAAAATGATTTATAGATGGACATGAAAATTAATAGATAACCCTAAGGGACTTGATCTAAAAAAAATTGGATGAAGTGAAGGATAATTGTGTTGATGAAAAACATAGAATGTTATAGATGGGTGAGAATGTGGTGTTGGGGATTGGGTGTAATTTGATACAAAATGGACAAATAGAACTGTAGATAATAGAAGAGGAAATATTTTTTTGAAAATAGAAGGTGGTGTCTAAAGACATCATTACAGCACTTAAGCACAACACACTGTGATCAAAACATCACAATGCATATTGGACATCCTGTACATAACAAAAATATCAGCATGATGATAATGACATGTTGCGTATAATATTTATAGCTTCAATATATAACCAACTTTCTTGAAATTGGGAGGATATTGTCCACATATAACCGCCAGTTGTTAGAGTTCGCTTCATCAAATCCACGTTGTCTAGATATATTGACAAGGATGCTTGACTTGATTGTCCATGTGTCCAAGTCATATTTGATTGCTCGGTTGGTCATTCCATCAATCAACTATCTTCAACTGTTGGTCGATTGTTCGACTGACAGACTTGCCAACTACTCAACCAACTGATGTATATATTGTTGGACATATTTTCATTGATGTCAAGAGTCGAAGTCATTATGATGTGATGATTAGTTGTTATGAACAACATGCAAAGGAATCTACCTAAAGCTCATGAGAGGCATCATATTAAATTTCACGACATCAGAAAAATGAAAAAACACTATCGAGATCAAATTCCCAATAGATCAATGATCTCGATCAGTTAGAATCCAAGTACAAAACCAAAAATCTCATAAAGGAAAGCACATTACAATGATGATGAGTTGTTATAAACAACATGCAAATGAATTTACCAAAAATATCATAAGGGAAAGCACATTGCAGAAATGTGATCAGGATTGAAATCCCCACAGTAAAACTACAAAATAATCGAGGGAGAATCTTGTCCATTGATGTAGATTTCGGGACAAACTTGGACTATCAAATCTGGGAGTTACAGAGGAGGCTTTGGATCAACATCCAATTAAGTCCTGACCATCGGATCATAGTAAGGGAAGATCAACAATGGGGAACCATTGCGGAATGAAAGGGTTGATTTAATTATTGTGAAAGCTTCGATTATGAAATCATCCTTGATCGTTGATCTACTACGAGAGCATTCTCAACCGTTAGATAAAGTCAAGGTTTAATCAGGGAATCTCACTTCGGGAAAATTGAGAATTGGGAACGAATAACCCAAATTCTCGAAAGCCGAAATAAATCTGAAATATTGATCTAATATTTGATCATGGTCATGGAATTAAGGATTCATGAGATCCTGAAACAGTCGAAATCCCAACAATCGTTGGATCGTGTTAGTATTTTCACGTCAAAGATGGATCATTAGATGAATTCAAGTTGCTCAAGGTTTATTCAAGGAATATCACTTCTGAGAATTGAGAATTGACAATGATTAAACCAAATTCCCGAATTTCGAAATTCATATAGACCATTGATCTAGAATGGATCACAATCGTTGATCAAGAATTCACAAGATCCCGAAAAAAATGAAATCCTGACAACCGTTGGATTTTGTTAGGCTTTTCGTGTCAAATATGGATCGCTAGATGAATTCAAGTTGCTCGAGTTTTATTAGAGGAATCTCACTTCAGGATAATTGAGAATTGGGAACGGATAACCCAAAGTCCTGAAGGCCGAAATGAATCTAGACCACCGATCTAGAACTGATCACAATCGTTATATCCAGGAGGAGGACATGTGTCACGACAGGAAATCCATGTCAGCAAGGAAACATGGTGCAATCAAATGATGACAAGTTTCTAGGTCTAGTTGGCACTTTAATTTTACGTAAGTCACGATTCTAAGTGGCATGTGGAAGCCACTTGGCCAGTTCCAAGTCAGCAGTGACGTCAGCAAATTACGTCACTCCAGGAATTTTTCCTTTGGGGGAAACCAGCAACTACCCAAATCGTCAAAGGAAAAATTCAATGATAACCATTGCTCTAAGATCCTCCACTATGAATCATGACTGTTAGATCAAAACATGACATAAGATCTCCCATGTTGACCACTTCGGCGTTGATCAACTCCGATGGAAATTGGAACATCAATTACCCAGATCTTCGAACCTCTGAAGTCCCGAAGTAAATAGTGGTCGTCCATCTCAACCTTTGATTAATTCACAACCATTGTATTAAGTAGTGGAAGGATAAGTAAGTATTGAAGCTATATCGTGTATTTGGTTCCATGATTCATGCTAATCATTGGATCAATCCTTGGGAGAAGTGAATGAGAACCATCCACTCAACTTCAGATCAATTCATGGTCGTCGATCTAATAGAAACCTTGTACATCGCTTAATTAATAATCCCATGGGTTTGTGATATTGGTCACATGTAAATGGTTTGAAGGAAGTGCCTCTGTAAGATTCGATTTTTGCAAACATTTGCAGAGACATGGAATCGAATTAAAATAAATCGATCCATACCTATGATCGATTCATGAAAATCACTCTTACTGAATTAATAGCCTTCACAATGATGTTTGGATAATAATAGAGATTATTGTTAATTTAAAATGAATAGGTTCCATGGTCCAAACAAAGGGACACAATGCTTCATAGCTCACACTAGTTGGAAGAGTATATAAACTAGAAAGAATAGTGAGAAGAAAGTGTCTTTGTAGTCCATATCAGAAGATAAAAACAATAGTAGAGTCCAAAAGGAAGAACTGATGATTCTTATGAAGTGAGGGTGGAATGGAGGAACATGGAAGGATGCATATCCTTTAAGTGTAATTTAAGGGAGTTGGTGCTTCCTGGGGTTGGTGCCCTAAAGACAAGGGAGTTGGTGCTTCCTAGGGTTGGTTCCCTAAAACCAAGGAAGTTGGTGATTCCTAGGGTTGGTGCCCTAAAACCAAGGGAGTTGGTGCTTCCTAGGTTTGGTTACCTAAAGACAAGGGATTTGGTGCTTCCTAGGGTTGGTTCCCTGAAGAAGGGGATCTGTGTCTCCAAATTTGGTTCTCTAAAAAGGATTAGTGTCCTTCACTATTCTTCATAAAAGCCTTGTAAATTCCTATTAATTATATTTATATAATTTATTTTACAAACAAGTCTATTATTGATCTATTGTGGTAATTAATAAAATATAAAAGTAACTACTAATTTTTGAAAAAGGGTAATATTGATTCACCCCCCCCCTTAGTATTCCAACAATTGGTATCAGAGCAAGTACCTTTAGCACAGTTTAAGCAACTGGAAGGTAGATCTTGAAGATGGATCAGCAAGAGGAATGTCTAACAACAAAGCACCATTGTTCAATGGAGGTGGCTATGCTCTATGGAAAATAAAATGAAAATCTTATTGTTGTCTCTTGGTTTTGATATCTGGAAATATGTTGTAGATGGTTACACTGCACCAACTACTCCACCCACATATGTTGCGGGAAAGAAAATATGCAATGAAAAATCAAGAGCAGTTAATACAATTCTAGGAGGGTTGAAAAATTCTATATGTGTGAAGGTTATGAATTGTAATTCAGCCAAAGAAATCTAGTACAAATTGGAGGTTGTATATGAAGGATATAGAAAAGTCAGGGAAGCCAAACTATAGACCTATAGAACTTAGTTTGAAAATATGAAAATGAAAGAAGAAGATAACATTGTTGAATACTTTCATAGGGTAAATGAAGTGGTTAATTCAATCAGAGAAACAAGAGAAGAAGTTTTGGATAAACCTATTGTGGAAAATATACTAAGGTCATTACCTATGAGATATGATGCCAAGATTTCTACAATTGAAGATAGGTCCGATATTAACACACTCACAGTTGATCAGCTTCATGGAAATTTTACATCATATGAAATGAGAACAAGGAATGATAAAACAACAAAAGATGAAACAACCTTTAAAGCATCTAAAGCAAAGGAGAAACGGGAACATATGTCTCATGAATATTAGTCAGACATATCCGATGTAGAAGAGGCCAACTTTATAAAGAAACTCTAGAAGGATATGGAAAATATAAAGGAAATTTACCCTTCAAATGTTTCAACTGTGGCAGTATTGGACACTTTGCTAACAAATTTCTTTATCCTAAGCTGGAGGAAAATGATGAAAAAGTTCACAACTAGAAAATCCAATACAATAAGAAATTTTATAAGAAAAAGAAAAACTTCTACTCTAAAGAAGACATTAGTTCTTCAGATATGAGTGAAGATGATAATTCAAAGATTCTATTTATGGGAATGAATACTTAATGTAATGATGTAGATGATGAAGATAATTCCAAATTTGAAGGAGAACCTAGAAGCATAACTGATTAGTGCTATGGAGGACCTAAGAAAGTATAAAAAGAAGAACAAGCTACTTAGGGCACAAATTCAAGAATTTGAAGAATCACATCAATCAAAATAAATAGATGCATTAAGAACTATCAAAGAATCAGAGAAGAACATCATTGATTTAAAATCCCAACTCCTGGAAGCTAATAAAGTTGAAGAATTTATTTTAAAACAACTTAGTGATAAAAAACAAGTATGCAAGAAACTAGAAGCTGAGATTAAGCTGCTAAAAAGTGAACTTGATAAAGAAAAGAAGGGATCACAATTTGGAAATAGTTCAAAGATATTGGATGAAATTCTCAGTAGTCAAAGGTCACCATACGACAAGACTGGTCTGGGATACACTCTAGACTCAACTTTTACATCACAAGGATCTATCAAGAAACCAATCAGTTACGCAGATGCTCTAAAAAAATCATTAAGAAAAGAAGATAATAAGGAAAAGATGATACCATTGAAAATTGTTACACATAAACATAAATCTATACTCCCTACTAGAGTAAAAGATGACAATAAAAATACAATCATCAGAAGGAATTCCCCTAATACATATCTATTTATTAGATATTGTTACTCTTGCAATAATTTTGGTCATAAGGCAGTACACTGCAAAGCTTATGGACAATACAATAATAGAAATGTCCAAAGATATAAGATCAATAGGTACAATACAGAGAAAATAAACTACAACTCATTTTCTCCATTGCAAAACTTCAATATTGAATGTCAAAAATGCAACAACTATGGTCATAAAACGAGAGAGTGTAGATTACCAATGCAATCCTTAAAGATAGGAAATCCTAACAAACTGAATAAGAAGGTATGGAAAAGAAAATCTAAAGTACCAAGAAAGAAAGATAATGAATATATTTCTCCTGAGATTGATGAAGTTAATAATAGGAGATTGGTGGGTAAAACTTCTAATAAGGAATATGATAATCAAAGTTATGCATATAAAGTAGATAAAGCTTAAGACAAGAAAACTCCTAAAGAAAAATCCAACACAATTCCAGAACTTGATAATGTCATACAAGTAGATTATACATTACCCAACAAATGGAAAATAAAAAGGGAAAATTCTCAAAACAAGGATAAAGAAGATTTTGGTGCACAAAATAGTGACGATGATGATGAATCTTCAATAGTAGAACAACCAAAAGAATTGAGTGATGATGATCTCAGAAGTTTTCCACTATTTTAATGATCATTAAAACTCCTTCTCAAAGAAAAAATTAGAAACAAAGGAGGGAAGGAGAAATTAGGGAAGATGTAAAAATTGTTCATGATGATACTCCTATGAGTATTGAAACACAGAAAAATGAATAGATAACTAGGATCATTGAAATCATCATGGTTTGATGACATAACTCTATGCACGTTCTGACATAGTTTGTTGTAGGTCTTCATCTACCCAGGGACAATGTAGGTTATGTATTCTCTCAGTAAATTCATGTGATATGATCATGCATTGGTCCCAAAGTGGTTATAAGTGGAAAAACCCTAAATGGAAGTTAGTATGTTGTATATAGTGGTATACATGGCATTTTGTAGAGATGACAGGGGGAGATACCTTGTCAAAAAGAACCACCCCTTTAGAAACAAAGGGGGAGAACAGTCAAGGGGAGAGAGAGTATATTGATAGGGGGAGTCATTCAGTTATGGCAGGTAGAGCATGATTGCAGGGGGAGTTACCCGAGTTCAGATTTTGGTCAGCAACATACAAACAGACAGAGATTAATCATAGGGGGAGCAACCCTTTTCCATTGATTTCAAAGGGAGAGAGTAACTTTAGAGGAGAGAAGCATCATCACAGGGGGAGTTTATGTATGAAGTTAGCATGTTTCCCTTAATGACAAAGGGGGATATTGTTGGACATATTGTCTTTGATGTGTTGTCATTGATGTTAATAGTCAAATTCATTATGATGTGATGATGAGTTGTTATGAAAAACATGTAGAGGAATCTACCTAAATCTCAGGAGAGGCGGCGTATTAAATTTCATGAGACCAGCGCAATGCAAAAACACTATCGATTGAATTCTCAACAGATCAATGATCTCGATCAGTTAGAATCCAAGTACAAAACCAAAAATCTTAGAAGGGAAAGCACATTACAATCATGATGAGTTGTTATAAACAACATGCAGAGGAATCTACCAAAAATCTCAGAAGGGAAAGCGCATTGCAAAAACACGATCAGGATTGAAATCCCCACAATAAAACTACAAAATAATCAAGGGAGAATATTTTCCATTGATGTAGATTTTGGGACAAACCTAGACCGTAAGATCTAGGAGTTATAGAGGAGGCTTCAGATCAATATCTGATTCAGTCCTGACCATCGGATCTCGGTAAGGGAAGATCAATAACGGGGAACCATTTCATAACGCAAGGGTTGAGTTAAGGATTGTGCAAGTTTCGGTTCTGAAATCATCCCTAATCGTTGATCTACTACAGGATCATTCTCGACCATTAGATAAAGTCAAGGTTTCATCCAGGAATCTCACTTCGAGAAAATTGAGAATTGGGAATCAATAACCCAAAGTCCCAAACGTCAAAATAAACATGGACCGTTGATCTAAGAGTTGATCACATTTGTTGAATCATGGATTCATGAGATCCTAAAACAGCCGAAATCCCAACAATCGTTGGATCATGTTAGGATTTTCACATCAAAGATGGACTGTTAGATGAATTCAAGTTGCTCAAGGTTTATTCGGGGAATCTCACTTCGGAGAATTAAGAATTGGGAATGATTAACCCCAAGTCTCGAATGTTGAAATGAATCTAGATGATTGATCTAGAACTAATCAAATTCATTGATCAAGAATTCACGAGATCCTGAAATAACCGAAATCCTGACAACCGTTGGATCGTGTTAGGATTTTCGCATCAAAGATGGACTGCTAGATTAATTCAATTTGCTCGAGTTTTATTCAGGGAATCTCACTTTGGGAGAATTGAGAATTGGCCGGAATGGATAACCCAAAGTCCCGAAGGTCGAAATGAATCTAGACCACTGATCTAGAATTGATCACAGCCATTAGATCCAAGAGGAGGACATGTGTCGCGACAGGAAATCCATGTCAGCAGACCACGTCATCAAGGACAAGTGGCGTAATCAAATGATGACATGTTTCTAGGTCCAGTAGGCACTTTAAGGTTACGTAATTCATGAATCTAAGTTACGCATGGTAGCCACTCAACCAGTCCCAAGTCAGCGATGACGTTAGAAAATTATTTCACTACTGGAGTTTTTCCTTCGGGGGAAACCAACAACTTCCTGAAGCTTCAAAGGCCAAAGTTAATGATAATCATTGATCTAAGATCCTCCAGGATGAATCATGACCATTAGATCAAAACATGACGTAAGCTTTCCCATGTTGACCACTTTGGTGTTGACCAACTCCGGTGGAAATTGGAACAACAATTACTTGGACCTCCAAAGTCCCGACGTAAATAGTGTTTGTCCATATCAACATTTTATTAATTTACAGTCGTCAAATTAATTAGTGGAAGGATAAGTAAGGATTCAAGTTAGACCGTTGATTTGGCTATGGGATTCATGTTAACCATCATATCAATCCTTGTGAGAAGTGAACGAGAACCCTCCACTCAACTGCAGATCAAGTCATGGTCGTTGATCTGTTAGAAACCTCTGGAAAAGAAAATATCGTCCATCTACAGAAGAACATATATCAATCGTTCAATCTACTTCAGTGAAATGTAGTCTAGAAGGTTGAAATATTGCAGAGCCTGGAAGTCGAGAGGGGGAAACCAGCAACTACCCAAATTTTCGAAGGCCAAATTCAATGATAACCATTTATCTAAGATCCTCCACGATGAATCATGACCGTTATAACAAAACATGGCATAAGCTCTCCCATGTTGACCATTTCGACGTTGATCAACTCTTGTGGAAATTGGAACAGAAATTACCCAGATCTTCGAACCTCTGAAGTCCCGAAGTAAATAGTGGTATTCCATCTCAACCTTTGATTAAGTCACAACCGTCGTATTAAGCACTGGAAGGATAAGTAAGTATTGAAGCTATATCATTGATTTGGTTCCATGATTCATGCTAACCATCGGATCAATCCTTGTGAGAAGTGAATGAGAACCATCCACTCAACTACAGATCAAGTCATGGTCGTCAATCTAATAGAAACCTTTGGACAAGCCAGGATCGTCCATCTACAGAAGAAAATATATTGATCATCCGATCTACTTCGGTGAAATGTACTCTAGAAGGTTGAAGATTGCAGAGGTTGGAAGTCCAGAAGTAAATAATGGTCATCCATATCAATGTTTGATTAAGTCACAACCATTGGATTAAGCAATGGAAGGATAAGTAAGGATCAAATATATACTGTTGATTTGGTTCCAGGAATCACGCCAATCATTGGATCAACCCTTGTGAGAGGTAACCACTTCGGAGAGTTGAAACTCTGGATGATTGGATGAGAAATAAATTGCCTGAAGGCCATAGTATCGGAGGAATAGGTTCCAACCCCTGGTCATGGTTTATGAACACATAAGCCATGAGGTGTTGGGTACATCACTTGATTAATAATCCCATGGTTTTGCGATATTGCTCACATGTAAATGGTTTGAAGGAAGTGCCTCTGCAGGATTCGATTTTTTCAAACATTTGCAGAGACATGGAATTGAATTAAAATAAATCGATCCATACCTATGATCGATTTATGAAAATCACTCTCACTGAATTAACAGCCTTCACAATGATTTTTGGATAATAATAATAGAGATTATTGTTAGTTTAAAATGAATAGGTGCCATGGTCCAAACAAAGGGACACAATGCTTCATAGCTCACACTAGTTGGAAGAGTATATAAACGAGAAAGAATGGTGAGAAGAAAGTGTCTTTGTAGTCCATATCAGAAGATAAAAACAGCAGCAGAGTCCAAAAGGAAGAATTGATGATTCTTATGAACTGAGGGTGGAAGGGAGGAGCATGGAAGGATTCATATCCTTTAAGTGTAATTTAAGGTAGTTGGTGCTTCCTGGGGTTGGTTCCCTAAAGACAAGGGAGTTGGTGTTTCCTAGGGTTGGTGCCCTAAAACCAAAGGAGTTGGTGTTTCCTAGGTTTGGTTCCCTAAAACAAAGGGATTTGGTGCTTCCTAGGGTTGGTGCCCTAAAGACAAGGGAGTTGGTGCTTCCTAGGTTTGGTTCCCTGAAGAAGGGTATATGTGTCTCCTAGAGTTGGTGCTCTAGAAAGTATTGGTGCCCTTCATTATTCTTCATAAAATCCTTATAAATTCCTATTAATTATATTTGTATAATTGATTTTACAAACAAATTGTTGGCAGCAGGCCGAAGTGGAAAGAAGGACGATCATGGGGAAAGAAAGTGTTGCTTCTTGTTAGTTAGGTTTTGCATTGTTACATCATAGATATGCACGAGTCCATGCAAATTGTAATGTTTTTATGCATTATTTTGTAAGTTGTTGAGCTAGAGGAGAGGAGAGAAGTAAGATCTAAGGATTAGATCGCAAGCTGAGGAGCCTAGTGCGATCTAGTTCGCCTCATATAAATCTTACCTGGCTGAGGAGAATTGTAAGCATGTGGCATCGGATATGCAGAACTACCATAATAAAAGAGCCAAGAGCCAAATATTTGTGGACACGGCCCGGGAGGGGGTGAACCACAGTAACATCTGTGTAATGGGATGAATGCATGCATATCTTTACCGTATTTTCAGTAGTTATTTGTTATGCTTAATGAATGAATGAGTTGTTACATTGTTTTCTTAAATATTGTTGTGATATTGAGGGAATAAGTCATGAATAACAGTAGGTTACAATCACCAGTATGATAAATGGTCTAGAATACAGATCCCATATCTTGCGCTCAATCCTAGGTTGTAAACATATGATTCTTACAACCACCTGTTAGCACTTGGTAAATTTCCTAGAGGTTGAAAACAGAAGAAATTTACAAAGGTAACTTTATCCAACCACTTTTGAAGCTGGTATCTAGCCCTTCCAACTTCAGAGAGGGATCTCTCTATATGATTTAGCTATGTTTCCAATTTTAGATATTAGGCTAGGTAAAGAAATAGATCGGTTTTGTTGTCAAAGTATTTTTTCAAATTGGTTGAGACAGTCTACACATCCATTGGGCTATGGGGTCTATGTCTTACTAAATATGAAATACAAACCAGAAACTCAAAGGAAATATTTTCATAGGGAGAGATAATATAATCACTGGATATTTTAGTAGCTTAAATGACGATTAGCAGAAAAGATGAGAAAGATACTTTCGACAAAGAAGCAATTAATAATTCCTTTATTGAAAACACCAAAAGAAAAACATTAAAACCTTTCGAGTCAGAAACATGGTATACGAGATAAATCCTACAACGTTCGTTACTCTTAAATATTAGATTCAGAAAACAGTATGATAACAAAGAGAGAAAAACATTCAACTTAGAGAAGAAACATCACCAGTGAATACACGCAAGAATCCTGTAAAAATGCCTCCTTTTTATTAATGGAAGATCTCTTCAAAAATATTACAGTCTGAATAGCGTCAGGGTGTGAAGATCAACAACCCTCAATACTTCAAAAGGTGAAGTATTTATAACTCAAATTACAAACGTTCCTGTCATAAATGACCAGGACGTGCTAAATCTATTTTTAGCCTAACTAATTTAACAAATTTCCTAAATCTAGGAACTGCTTGATGACTTGGTGTAACTGCGCGCTGATTTCTGGGTAGGCCATTGATGAAGCCTTTGCATGACCTCATCTGACTGGACAGGTGAATGGACCTGGACAGCTCGTCTTCTAATCGATCAGATCACAGAGCTCTTCCCATCTGAGATGACTAGGCACGTTGACTTTGAGCAGTCTTCGATACACTTCGTCCATTTCTGTATACTTGGTGAATGTAGGCTTGGTGAGGAATATGTATCGAATATCGTGTTGGATACTAATGTCCAACTGAAGGGCATCCAGGAATTCTTTGTCGGTGATGCTCCCTTATATGCCAGCAAACTTTGAACTGTCCTTAGCCACTTCGTCCAACTCTTCTTGTAGTTCGGGAGTGTCATTAATTTATCATTGATCACTTTCAGACCAGGAAGACCTTTCTTCTGGAGAGCTTCAATCTTATTGAAAAACCTTTGTACCCCCTGGTCCATGACCTGAACCTTTTCTTCCAACTGAAGCATTAGTCCTCTCTTGGTCAGAACTCTTTTGACCTCAAGGATGGTCTATGTTTTGTCTTCAATCTTCAGCTCTTCCAGCTCTTCCCTGGTCTTAGAATTGAGGAACTTGATGATCTCATTTGCCTGTGTTGGCATGTCTCCCAATTCTACTCTAATCTTCTCAATGGCCTATTTTCTCCTCTGGACCAACTCATTTTGCTCAAACATGATTTGGATCATGGGCCATATCTCATTTATGGACTTTGTGATGACTGTCCATACATTCTCTTTGACCTCAGCCAAAGTCTTCCCTGCCACTATTTGCTTTTGGAGCTATTGTAGCTCCTACTTGAGCTGCTCTGTTAACTGCTTTTCTTTGGAGAGGCTGGTCTGGAAGGAATTTTTGAGTTCCTGAAGGTTCTCAACTTCCTTTTTAAGCCTGCTGATCTCTGTCTCCTGTAGGTTCATCTTCTCCATGGATCTAGCCAGGTCGACTGTCTTCTCTTGGGATGTCAATGGAGTTGTGGATGGGATTGTTTTCACTGGTACATTGCTTGCTCCTAAAATCAGAATGGAACTCAATAGAATGACTTCCATGGGCTTCAGCTGCTCCTTCTCTTTCAATAATCTCTCCATCTCAGCTTCCCTTTCTTTGAGCTGTGCATTCTGCTCCATGAGCAGCTTGAGCATTTCGTCCTTCTCGCCTTCTTTCTCTATTATCTCCTTTGCCTGCGAGTCCTCTATGGGTGGGAGCTTCAGTTGTTTCCTCAAGGAGGCAATGTCAGCATTCTTTTTCTTTATCATCTCCTCCATTGCTTTGACGTTCGAAGGGTCATAGCCGATCTTAAGGACCATCTCCTCCAAAGTTTTGATTCTATTGTCCTTCGCAAAGGACGAAATCTTCTCCAGCTTGAGTTGTGTCTGAGCATTGTTCAGTGACACCTGCAATTTTGCTGCAGAAGCGGAAGCATGCGCCAACGTATGGAACACCATTTGCCCTGTCTGTTTGTGCAGATCCATCTGATATGTTGGGTGCACGTCCTTCGTCTGGAATTCAAAGGTGGCCCTCTTGTATTCTGTGATCACCTTGGGGTCTGGTACCTGTGCCTGGAGGAAGGCCATGTGCATTCTGCCCTTTTCTGTGTCAAATGAAGATAGCAGCCTATGCTGCGTAGTCGACGTCTACTTCCGAAACTGAGCGTAAGTACTGCTGGTAAGGGTCTGGTTCTTTTTCTTGATCAGCTCATACTTCTCGAAAATGCTCAACTTGGGCCCAGTCTTGCCTAGCTGAGCATCCAGTGGGGAGTTTGTGGATTTCTTCGGTACTACTGGGGTGATGTCCTTATGAAGGCTTGAACTGAAGGGTGGAATCATAGACTTAGTCACTATGGTAGGCGGGGCTTCTTTTTCTCCAGTCAGACCAGGAACTGAAATTGTCTTGGGCCTCTTAGTGTGCAACTGGAACTCTTCGGATGATACCTCCGTGATAGGCGGAGATAAATCTTGTCGAGGCCTTTTTTCCTTAGGGACCTGTGGCATGGTCATTGGTGGCACAGTGGTCGGGGGAACCTGCTATTCCACTTCGACCAACGTGTTAGGCACCCACACTGTTTGATTTGCAAATTTTTCCACCTCGGGCCTAACTTCGTGAATATAGGGGATGTTCTTGTTCTTCACCCTCATCTCTGATATGATCCCATAAGGATCATAGTGCCATGGTAATCTCATGAAGAACTTCATTTCTTTCAACATCCTATCTGCTTCTTCCCCAGCGCCCCGACTGTTGCAGATGAAGGAGCCAATCTACCCCTTGATTCTAAGCTGTTTCTTTTTCTTCAAAGATACAAAATGGATATCATCTGAATTCATGATCTGTCTTATATACTCTAACGCAAAGATTCTAACTGGCACATACTTGGGCAGCTTATAGGGTGCCAACTCACACCCGTATACTCTGATCTCGGTATGTTTTTGCTACAGGTACCAATCCCCGATCTTTGTGTTGTCCGAGAGGTGTAGGATCCTCTAAACTTCATCGTTTATTCGAGGCTCGGGCCTGCCACCTAGCATGCTTACCACAGGGTGGTAGAATAGATCAATGAACACCTTGAAGCTATACTCTGTGGAGTTATGCTTCAGAAAAGAGGTCCAAACTGTGACTGCCTGAGGTTTACCATCTGCATCCATCTTCTACATGGAAAATGCAAACTTATCCGCCTGGAAAAAGACAAACAAGTAGGCTAATATTGATGAATATTTGAACATGCCTTATGTGCCAAAATTCACGAATTGTTAGTGAATATTGTCTGCTAAGAAGGTGTTGAAATCAAACTGGGTGGTGGGATTTTCATCGGTGGAGAAAATGGATAGAAAACCCAGAATGGGCTCATCTACCCATTGGTCGGAATAGTAACCTATCACAGCACAAAGGGAAGAAATGACCTGGTTTCCCTTAGTGGAGAACATGGACGACGGGTAAGGGGGATTTGTGGAAGCGAATTGAGCGGAGGTGGGAAGGAAAAGCTTGAATATTTGAGCTCTTTGGGGAAAATTCATCTTCTGATACAACTCTGTAAGGATTTCCAGGTTGAAAGGAGATGCAAAGTCGACATGGGGAATTTGCATCATCTGGTCTATGGCTTCGGGCGTGATGACGAACAGGATCTCTCCAGAAGAGGAGACGACGGATCTTTGTTCGGGAATATAATGAGCTTGACACTTAAGCATGAACTCGGGAAAATGGTGGATCTAGGGAAAGAGGTAAAGGGGTAAATTGGACTCCCAAAGTCTAATTTCATCACTCTGGTCCAGGAAAACTTCCCTGAGCCATGACTGGAGGTCTGAGAAATCAAAATCGCATTTGGTATCTGCGATTAATCTGTCTTTGTCGACCAGTGGGATCTTGTCTAGGTCGATAGGAGGCAGGAGAAACAAATTCTCTTCTCCTTTTTCTTGTCTGGGCTTTGGAGCCATTTCTGCAATAGTACCTGCAATAAACACAAAGTTAGTGGGGTCGACTGACTGTGGATGAAGGCGACGGGATGTAACGGAGGACCAAGAGATGAGTTTCTCTGGTGCGATGAGTGAACAGCGAAAGTAGGTGAAAAAACGGTAGTTTTATTTAAAAATGGGGTTGGTTGGGTGCGAGAGACAGGTCAGCAATATAACGGATAGGTTATCCAGTAATAAATGGACAACGGGTCATTTGGGGGTGAGATGGATAGTGACGGTGGTTGAAAGATACGGACGAGTGACGTGGTGGCTAGGGATTGGAGGAAAAAGTTGTAATAAGGGGCTTGCCATGAGTGAAAGGGGGGAGGGGACTGACAGTAGTTATTGGATGTGACTAACTCAAGAACAAGTGGAAGGTGATGTCCATAAGTGATGGGGGGTCTATCAGATAGCAGATGGTGACGGGACTTCGGGACCAATAGATTTATGCCACATAATACAAGGGACCCACCAGAGGGAGATTACCATTCTGGACCCCCCCCCCCTCGGTTAAAAGCAGATCATCCAGGGGGGTCCGAAAATCATTTTCGGTCGTTGATCAGCGCACTCGTCTCCTGGACGCAGATCTTAGCGTGCCCTTTATTAGTCATTCCAGACCCCCCCTCCATTAAAGGCAGAATAGACGGGGGGGTCCGGAATCCAATCTGGACCATTGATTTAAGCGCTCATCCCTGGGCCGTCCAGATGCGTGCAAATGTTATCAGCGATTCCAGACCCCCCCCCCGGCTAAAAGCAGAACAGTCGGGGGGGTCCGGAATGCTCTATGCACCATAGATCTGGGCGCCGCGATCAGGACCGTCGGTATTTGCAGGGAGTATAAAGGGGGAGAGGAAAAGAACATGCACTGGAAAAACTTAGGATATGCATTTTATGGGTTTTTTCCCCAAATTTTCAAATAGACACCACCAAGGGGCTTCGACCAAACTATCTTTTAAGCATTTGAAACATGGTGCAACACTTACATCAAGTTGGCTTTATTGAAACAAAGAAACAGTGCCACTAACCTATGTTCTAACTTAGTTTCCTATGACAGTTAACCCAAATTAAACTGTTGGGTTAAGAAATTACTCTACCCTGGGGCTATCTGACCAGGATTAGACAGTCTGGCCAGATTTATTCACTAATCTAACCTAGACACTTTGGCCAAGATTAAACTGTTTAACCAAATTCATTCACTACCCTATCAACATCAAATTTAAAAGGAACTTGGCCATGCTTGAAAGGTATGGACCAAGTTATTGTTATTGCCTGGGGCTTTTATTGCAATTCTTTTATGCCCTCTTTTTCTTTTTTTCTTTTTTTTTTTCTTTTTTCTTTTTCTTTTATTTTCTTTTTTTCTTTTTCTTTTCAAATTATTTGCAGAATGAAAAATCATTTGTCAACAAAAACACTAGAGACAGATAATATCCCAGTCACCAGTTGATTCCTATAACTTATAGGGTGATAACACCACCCATTAAAGTTATCTCGAGTGAGACTGCGCGATGCACTCTGCGTGTTGTGTTGCCTTATGGTTTACTAGGAGGGCCAAAAGTTTTAGAGGTTTTTGTTGGAAACCTGAAAGACATGGACCCTGGGTAAATAAATCAAATGATAGAGTAGAACCAGTACTTAGTAACCAAAAAATGGTTCTTTTACCGTTGGAAGGAATAAAGGAGGATTGAGTAGATGAGATAGGAGGAGCAGGAAACGAGCAAAGAAAATAAGAGAGCAATGAGCCATTAGAAGGGGATGTTGAGATTGTGGAACCCCACAAAAGAAGAAATTGAAACTTGGTTGAGAACCAAAGAGATAGAGTTTGCACATAAAGACAATAGAACCCTAGAATCACACCTCGCAAATATCTGGACAAATACGTGTTTACTTATTTACACAAAGTCTTTTTATGTTATTTTCTACATCTACTGCAGGAGTGGATACTAAGGTTGAAGGATAACCAGGCAATGAACCGAACTCAACAGCTAAATTGGACCCCAGTACATATTGGGCAGTTACAGTAGGTGAACAACAAATTCACCAGCGCATTGGAATTTTGGCTTGACAGTATTGTGGAAGGATTCATAACAGAGTTTGTCGTGGACAAAATGAAGTCATACAGCGTAGTGAAGAAATAATTTCTATGCGGACCTTAAGGAAGGTATACTCAATCATTGTATACTTCTATTAAGATATTATTATATAACAAAGGGGTAATGACAATTGAATCAGACAGCTAAACTTCCCTGTGTGCATGGAGGAAGGGGGGAAGCAGTGACAGAGTGAGGATAAATGTAAGGATGGAAGGATAAAGGCAAGAAGGAGGAGGATCCCTTGGACCTGATCATGATGGATGATGACCAGATCAAGTACATCTTGGCTTCAACGAGAAAGACGTGTAGCAGAGCAGCCTACTAATACAAGGTGAACACCAAGAAGATAGCTATAGCCATGAGGGATGGCTTGGCAAGTGATGAGGAAGAGGTAGAGGATCTTTGGGTTGTAGAGCAGATTGAGGAAATCCTACGCGTAACATATAAGAGAAAAATGAGAGGTCCAAGAACGGGATGAGAAGGAAACCATCCTATCCATGTTAATGTTAGTTTGGCACCCATAAACCGATGTGCGACTAATACACCAAAGAGAACACCATTATTTAGACAACCGCAATTCAGAGGAAGTCTGACGGCAGGAAGTACATCTACACAAGAAACAACAACTGGAGGAGCTAGTTTAGGCAACACTAGTCAAGTATCTACACCGCGCGGAGGAAGTAGTAGTTTAGTATTCATAATGGCAGGACATGATCCTACCATCAGGTTACCGGAATTTCAGGGAGAAGCAGCAGAAGACCCTGAGAAGTACTTGTTCATTTGTGCAAATATTTGGGAAGAAAAATAGATCACTAATGAAGATACCAAAATTGTGCAGCTAGCTATTACGCTAAGAGACCGCACAATAGACTGGTACATGAGTCTAGACACAAACAGTGCCCCGGGGATGACTAGGACACTGGAAGACATTAAGAAGTTACTTATTAATGAGTTATAGAAGCCAAGTTCATAGGATCAGTACATGAATGAGATGATCGAAATAAGACAGAAACCAAGAGAGTATGTATGGGATATTGACCAGAGATTCAAGTGAATGAAGGGAAGTTAAAATACCTCATGATGGATATGCAGCATCGGCACCTATTTGTTAATTCACTACTCCCACACTTAAAATACCCTTTACAACAAAAAAAAATTCAAACACAGGTAGAGGCTCTGAAGGTAGCCTTGCAACTGGAAGAAAACCAATACCAACAGACAGACCCAGTTATCAAAGAATTGAAGGAGGATCTAAAGAATCTCACATTTGAGCTGAACTAGAATAAGAACAAGGACAAACGAGAATTCGTTTGGTGTACCATATGCAGGACGGAAGGACACCACAAGAACGAATGTCCAATGTTCGTGTAGTATATGGCAGCAAGAATGTCGAATCCATTACCAATGGGAGGATTATGGTGAGAAATATGCAAGAAACTGGTTCACGACCCTTATCACTTCATGATGATGCAGAAATACCAAACAGCTCCAAAGACTTCATATTGCACCTTTTGCAAGTCAGTGGACCACGGCGATAAAGATTGCAGGACTATGGAGTTGATTCCAGAAAGGACATCAGATGCATATAGGGTACAGATCGAAATGATGACTGGGAAATAAACACCACAGTTCAATCGAGCCCCATCTCCATACAACACTGTGCAATAGCAGTATAATATTTCGCAACAACCATACAATAATGCACAGTCACAGCACAACCCGGCACAACCTCAGTACAATACCGCGCAGTATAATCAGGTGCCTCAGTATAATGCATCGAGAGGTGATAGAGTAGGCTATAGAGGAGGAGGACAATCCAGAGGAGGTTTTAGATGAGGTAGAGGACCAGTCACATGTCACAATTATCAGTAACTGAGACATTATGTAAGGGAATGACCGCTTCCACCAGCAACTTGTATGTATTGTCCCACATTGGACCGCGATATAGAGGAATTTTCAACACTACTAGTGAATATTTAGGAAAAGAGGAACCAAAACAATCAGAATTTTCAGTGGATTTCAGCTAAAGCAAGGGATGAAGGAAGGAATATCAACATAGTTACCCGCAGAGGAGCTAAAACAGGCACTGACGCAGTTCAATAGGAACCAGCACAAAACCAATGGGTAAAGAATAACATTGAACCAAGAAAGCAATTCGATGAGCAAAAGGAAAAGGAAACCTTTAAGGAGGCCAGACAAGAATTCAACTACGTAGCCACATAAGGAAGCACCAAAATATGAGATGCCTCCATCATTGGATCATACCAACGAAATGCAGCCCACGGGACAAGTAAGTACAATCAAAGGCTTTTTTCAATCATGTGTAAAATTATTAAGTGATCCATCATCTGTGAAAATATTGCAAAACATATTAGAAAAGAATAGTAGTGAGATGGAAGGAAAGCTAGAACCTAAAACAGTTTAATCACCTACACACAAAAAGAAGAACAAGTAGGGAATTTAGATTGAATGCTAACATTATGGATTTCAATATGGGAGACATTATATTGGATCTAGGATCCAAAGTGAATGTATTACCAAAATAGACATGGAAATGCATGGGAGAGCCCACATTAGGATACTCACCTGTTCAATTGAAACTATCAAACCAACACATAGTCCTCCCAATATGTAGACTGAAAGGAGTGACAGTAGATCTTGATGGAGTGCACACTAAAGTAGATTTCGAAGTCATTGAAATAGTGGATGACACAACACCTTACCCAGCATTGCTTGGTCTGGATTGGGCATTTGAAAACCAGGCCATAATCAATTTTAAGACTAGGAAAATGACATTTGAGTCTAGAGAATATAGGGTCATCGCGCCATTAGACCCATCAGAAGGGGAGAGGTTTGTAGAACCTACTTGCATGGACTTAGAGGAAATCGGCTAGTTGTACAGAACAACTACGCGTGATGAGGATTACATAAACCCAACTGCAGACGGGGTACTTAGTTGGCGGAGAATTACTTCATGCACAACAGACTCAGACACCAGTTTAGAGAACTAGAAGCAGAGGATACACGAAGTATCCATGCGAAGATGTGCCAAAATAGACCACGTAGTAAGATGGTGTTGGTAGCCCCATAATATTTTCACTTCTTAAAGCAACGAATAATAAATTTTGTAGTTGTCTCTGCTTAATCACATGCACATTGCTACTTGAAAGATGAGTTTTGGGATATAAAAGGTTTTTTATTTTTCCTAGTTCTCGTTTTCATGCTTCGTTTATGACTAAAAGCATGAACAAAGCATTGAAACTTATGAATTTATTGCAGATGAATTTAAGGCTTATTTCCCTAGGAGAATAAAACTTAATACAAACCTTTTTAAGAATGATATTTTTCTTTAAGGCCTATCTCATGTCAATAAAATAGTTGTTTTAAAAGTGTTCATTGTATAAGGTATACTCTAGACCTTTAAATGATACACCAAGAATCTATTGATGTTAGGGTATGGGTTTGTTTCATGTATGATTCTTGGTAAATCCTTTCTATGGTTCTTATGCTTTGATTTGTCAAGCACCTTATAATGAGCAACTCCACCCTTTACACAATGATGATACTTAAATGCATCTGGTCGTATTTTGAACTCTGTTGATAGTGGAAGTTTGAAAATGACATGTCCATAATTTCGAGTTAAGTCTCAAGCTTTGATCTGTACTCTCAGTGATTCATTACACAAAAAGATCGATTCTCATATGAGACCCCTCATTCCTTCATTTAATTCGTGTGAGGGTTTTACTTCCTTGGTTTTAGCCCTAGTTCTTCCTGTTTTATGAAACCCTTCATGCTTACAGTGATTTATGTTACCCCCATGACTGTTTGTTTAAATCCACATGGCCCCTGTTGTCTGTGTTGAACCAAATGGCTCGCAAACCCTACTCCTGTATGACAACGCAAGGGAAGACCTTAAGGGTCAAGGCTGGCTCGAATTTCTTGAGAAATTTCAAGGTTACAACTTGCAAGCGGCCTAGAAATTCGCCCTCTCTTTCGATGGATGTCGAGCCAAAGTGGGTGAAATTCAAGTTGAAATCACTGAGGAGTTTTTGAGCCAGGCAACAGGTCTTCCCCTTAGCGAGAAAAAATGATTTAAAAATTCCAAGTTAGAGGAGGTGTCGTGGAGTCTGTTCTTTACCTCTAGGAAAATCCATTGTTGTGATAAAGGTATGCCTATATCTCTATTAAAGACTAGGTGGCACGGTTTATTGGCAATTTTAAGGCAATTCGTTACCTGTGAATATCGCTTTGGCCTCTTTTTTCTTTACCACATAAGACTGTTAATGAACTTCATCGATTTCCAGTTGAACATGCCTTTCTATTTATTGAGAAGTTTATACAAAATGGCCAAGAGGTATAAGAGACAATGTTTGAATTCTAGTTTATTTCATCATGGGTTGATAATAATGTTGTTAGTCCATCATTTAAAATTGCAGGGCAACGATTGGGACACTTTCCTATCTCAAAATGGCTTTGTTACATCTAGCCCCGTAGAGGTTGATAAGCCCATGTTAGAAGAAACCCCTATCCCTTCCATTGACAGAACAGTCTCCTCATCCAAGGAACCCTATGATAGGGCCACGCTCGATGAGCCCATGTTCGAGCAACAATATGTTGACCCAGTAGCCATTGGTTTTCATGAGAATGAGCAGTACGTTTTCCATAACACCTTTGCAAAAACCGTAAATAGGCCCTCACGCAAAATGTCTAAAAATGACTCAAATATAGGGTTTAAAAACAAAAGGGTAGAGAGATTAATCTCTAGGATCCTACAAAAGAAATCGAAGTATCATATGAGCTCGATCAAAGTGATCGAGGTCCATGAGAGCTCTGATTCTGAGATCAAGAAATTCTTGGCAAAAGAAGACCCAAGTTACCTCAAACCATATCTCAGTCAGACCTACGATTTCGTAGACAATCTGCCACCGTGCATGAAACATAGAGAAGGATTTCCAGGGATCAAACTCGGTAAAGATCCCATAGACAATAGTGGTAGCGTTCTGACGCACAGCCATGGGTATCCTCAACCAACTGTCTCATATCCAAGGTGTGAGGTGTGTTTATTTTGGATAGAAAAATATTACATAGATGTCCCCTCCCTTCAAGCGAAGATCAAGACCCTCATAGCTCAGATTGACTCATTAACACATGAAAACCACAGAGTCAAGGTCAATGCACACAGGCAAGGAAAGCATTTGAAGAGAATTGGAAACGTCATAATAAAAAATTTTGAGTGTGTCAAAGCAGTGATAAATTTTGAGGTTTTATGAGCCAAATTTAGCATTCAGTTGAAAGGTAAAAGATTTGTGTGGTTTTGTTGATTTTTTCTTAATTAATATAGATTGAATTGGTTTTTTGTTGTTTAAAATAAGACTAGCTACATAACCAGCAAATTCTGTAGCCAATCTATTTTCATTCGAAATATTGGAATATGGTGGTTAAATGAATATCTAAATTTCTTTATTTTCATTTTTTCTTTCAAGATATCGTGAATCTTGTGGAGACATAATGATATGGAGCATTTATGGGGTCATTAGCCATTTATTTGGCCCATTTTGTAGACAGAAACAAACTCTTTTATCTTAAGAGATATAGTTTGATATTGAGTGGTTTTATTACCCTCTATTTTTGTAATTACCTAATCATCCTGGGATTTGATTCTATCTTAGAAGATAGGATGTTCAGTTTTCCTAAACTCTTTAAATACTATAGCTTTTTGTAATGAAACCATCCTCACCTAGGGTAGAAGATGGATGATTGATTTACAGACTTTAATGGAATAGCAATACACATTTCGGCTTTAGCTTCTTGTGGATGGTGTCTTCATTTAAGTTTTGTTTATCCTAATTTGATAATAGGTTTTGATAGCTTTAGTTTTCATGATTTATTATGTTTCGGGATAATTCCTTTATAAATGTTGTCCATAAATGATGCTTCAGATATTAATCGTGTGATCATCTATTTAGCTTCAATTACAAGATTTCTCCTTAATTTTCGTTCAAAGATTAAATGCAAGGTTATTGCTGACAGATTTTTCTTAATGCAATTACTTGCAATCATGAGACCACAGTAACTATTTGTATCATTCTTTCTGTTATTAAAACTCAACTATGAACACTATTGTTCTGCATTTATTCAGAACAGATTTAAGGTTCATTGCAGGTTTTTCCTCCTGGACAAGGCGGTTAGATGTTCTCTGATCGTATGGATGTTTGGATGCATATCATTAGCTCGCTAACAGGTTAGCTCATTTACATTTTTTTTGCTATTTGATTATCACTGAAATACGAACGTATGTATGGCTTTTGACTATCCATACGTTTCCATTTCATAGCATTTTCTTTTATTAGTTTAAGACTTATAAAGGAAAAATCAAAAAATATTTTATGTGCTTTCTTTATCTACTTTTTCAAAATAGTCATTTTCACATTGAGTTTTTGTAAGTTTAGATTAAAACTTGCAGCTTGTAAATAATGTCTATAAATAAGAGTTATCTATCTTTTGCTTAAATACATATACTACAGTTACATTAGAACATATGTACATATATATATAGTGTTTAGTAATTAGATATGTATTTATTTCTTTTGTTTGTTTCTTTTAGGATTCTTATATTGGCTAACGGAGCCATTAAACCCATCAGAACGAGTTATACCAAACATCTTGGGCTACTTAGACAACCCCGAACCGGACTTGTTCTTCCAATTAGTGGACGGTCATTTTTGCCCGTCAACAAATGGCACTAGAAGGAGGGCATGAATACAATTGATGGCATGTGGAAGTCGCAAGACCCCTCCCCCACACACTCGCTCCCCTATAGTAACAAGAATTCATTATGACAACAAAATTACCTCTCAAATAGAAACTACCTCAAATGATAATCCACAGATTATGGTTGATCCAGTAACATCAAACCCTCAACGATCCGATGTACAAGAAATTGTTTGCCAGTCACTTCTAAGGACACACGGTGCTTTGTCCTGTATCAAACAACCTTGTCGGCCACTGAATTAACCTCTAGATTTCTCTGATATTAGAGAGAAACTTGAAGGCACTAGTTTGCTCCTAAACCCCACAGATCGAGATCACATCCCCACTCCTATAGTCAAAGGATATGGTATCCCACCTTCACCACCTCATTCATCTCCTTCCTCTTCAGGAGAGGAGTCATATGACGAAGGCAGTTCTTCATATGAACCATCCCAGCCTTCGACACCAACTACGCCCATGGAAAATCAAAACAATCCCGCCATACCTTCGTTCAATCAAGATGTTGTGGCCATACCTGGACCCCAGCACCCTTTACCTAAACACCCAGAGAAATGGCTACTTAAATTCAATCCAGACTCTAAGAAAATCATCAAGGATCACATAAAGAAATTCATGCTAGCCATTAGACTTCGAAGTGTAGAACATGAATATGTAGTATGTAGACTCTTTCCTTACACGTTTGAGGGAAATGCCTCTACATGGTATTTTTCCCAACAACCTCACACCATTGTATCTTGGGACAAATTTGAGTCATGTTTCCTTGAGAAGTTTGGAGATGATAAGTCTCTTGAAGTCTTAGTCATGGAACTCTCCAGCTTAAAGATGAACCCTAAGGAAAAAGTAAAATATTTTAACCAAAGGTTCCTCACATTAAAAAATTGAATCCCCATTGATTCAATGCCCGGGAAAATCTCATTGTCACATATTACACCAAAGCTCTACACCAGAATGTAGCAATTTGGGTTAAAAGGTCTAAGAATGTAACGTTACTGGAAGCCTTCAAGGAGGCAAGTCAAATCGAAAAATATATTTTGAGCCTAAAAGATAATCTTAGTAATGAGGCAGAGATAACCTCGTCTTCTAAGAAGAAAATAGAAATTCTTCCTAGACCTCCCCAAACCAAAACTCAATCAGAGAACTTAGATTTGGAAATTTTACAAAAGATTGCCCAGAAATTATCAAATAAAGTTGTAGACTTGAGGAGATCAGCTGAGGAAGCATCTTCAAGCAAAGGGACTTACAAACCTCCTTTTAGAAAATCTTTTCCCTCAAACCAACCAAACCCTAACCCTGAAGGCCTAAATTTTGAAAGCTTACAATACGCTATACAGACAATCCTTGAAGCACATGATAACTTAGTTCCCCCTGAGAATTTTGAAGATGTGGTTGAAGAAGAAACAGCCGAAGAAGAGGAATCGTCTCCCAATATCTTTGGGCATTTTTCCGACAGTATCTTTCAAGCCAATTTTGAAACTTTCCATCCTTACAATACCAAAAGTAAAACTCAAAATAAACCCTCTTCTGAAATATGAACTAATGTGCCTCAGAAAAAATTTAAACAAACTAAAACAAAATAGAATTCAACAACCCCAAGTTTAGAATATGATTTGATTGAAGACTTAAAGAAACTTGGAGCTAATATTTATGTTTATGAACTTTTGAAATTTCCTTTTCTTCTGCGGAAAATGCTTCAGAACATTGCAGAAAACAGTAAAAACAACAATCTGAACAGCAAGAAAATTGCAGAAATCAATCCTAAAACACCTCAAAAGGTCCCTACTAAAACAACACTCAAACCCTCAGATAAAAGAGACCTCACTGAAAAAAAAGTTTCAAATGTAGATAAAGTAATTTCAGGAACAATGACTAAAAATCACCAGAGTTCTATTGTTAATACTCGCAAAAATGTCCCACCTTTTTTATTAACTTTTGAAATTTTCAATAGAAATGTACATAACTGCATGGTGGATTCTGGTGCATCATCAAATGTGATGTCTTTTTATGTCTTCCAAAAAATCAATGTTGAAGTTCAACCTTCCAGTCTAAAAATCATTCAGCTCAACTGGACGAATGTTAAGGTAATTGGTGAATTAAAAAATGTACTTGTTGGGCTATCCTCTAATCCTAAGGTTCACCAGATTATTGATATCATTGTTGTTGACATCCCTGAAGTGTATGGTTTATTTTTAAGCATGGATTGGTCTGAACAGTTGCATGGATATTTTGCGACAAACTAGTCTGATTTGTGGCTACTAGAGAATGGAAAGCCAAACAGAATTAGGATTAATCATGAGCGTTAACTCAATCACATCGTGACCGATTTAAATGACACTAATGAATCATTTACTGCTTCCACTAATTCACTTGAAATGCAGGGAATGAACACCTTTTTCGGTAACTTCATAGCGGAAACTTCCATCATCACTGAACCGGAACAACAGTCGGAACTCATGACATGCACACAGTCAGCAACTCTACCTAATGTGCCTAACTGTTATAACCCTAAATTGCACCAGACATACTTACCTGGCATCGAGCCATCTCAGACTCCTTATTTTCCAAAACACTACTAAACAAATCTTCTTAAAAACCCCCTTTATAAAGTCCTACGCGCCCTGCTCTATTATTGCACACGTGTACATGCTAGCTGCTCCAATACAGCCTGTGTGTACCTACAAAAGCACTAAAAAAGGAAAGTTGTTGACGGAACACACATCTTTGAGCAAGTTAACTAAACCTTTCGGCCATGCATGGCTGGTCATTCGACCAATTACCTAGCTCCTTCTAGCCTATAAAAGAAGGGGTAGGGGTCCCATTTGAAAGGAGGACAATCATGGTAAAGAGACTATACCCACTTGAGCATTCCCCTTGTCCCAACCTTTAGCCATCCTTGTGCAAAGAGAAGTATAGAGCAAAGCAATTGGAGGACAGCTGAAGAGGAGCCTAGGACCAGGTTCATGGAGTAGTGGTCGGCTTCATCATTGTAAGTTTCTTTAGTGAATTTAATAATAAAGAAGTACTTTTCTCGTCCCACCATATGAGGTTTTCACTTTTTATTGCGTACATGTTGATTAAATCTCTAACCCATTAATCTTTAGATCTAATGCATGTGGAGTTCTTTGTTTGTCTTTTGTGAATGCAGGTCAGCCTTGGGAGGAAAGTTGCAGTCAAAGAGCGACCAAGTGTGAAGAGGGATCGATATCAATCGCTGGAAATAAGGTATGTTCACTTGATCTTCTTAACTATGTATTTGCTTAAGAATAATGGGGACTAGGTCCGGGATGACAATAAAAAGTAGGAATCTTTAGGTCTTTTCTGCATGCATGATAAAACCCTAAGTGCTAGTCCGTAGAGGGATTTCCCACTCACAACAGAATTGGTGACCATACTGTGGATCTCTAGGGTTTCTGGGAATAATTTTTCTTGAGTATTTTTAAAAAACTGGTTTCATTCCTTGTTTTTAAATTTTTTGCAAAAGTCTAAGATAACAGAGATTTTGGTCTTCCATACCAGTTGTCTCTGTCTCTTTTCTTGACTGCATTTTTTTTACAGGACCCATAGAGGTACACGCGGCCTATACAAGGTCTGCACGTGTGTACCCACGCCCTACCTTCACACAGCCCACGTGCACATGCTAGCTGAGGAAGTGTCAGTCGCGTGTATGATTTCAGAAAATTTTTCTTAGAGAGGCAATCATCCTCTCCCCCGTCATAAGTAATCCTTCTCAAGGGTTTTCTGGAACTCATTCTAGTCTTTGTGGTTTGCAGTTTATAGCTTAGGTTCCACCTCAAATTGGTTTGTTCTATGAAATTTTCTTTGAATTGTTTCCTTTTTTTATGACAAAGTGAGTTTTTGAGTCTTCAAGAGGTTCTGCTCTTCAACACCAGTAGTCTTTGCCGGTGCCTGATTGCTTCTCTTTTTTATTTTTTGAGAGTTTCAAAAGTACACGCAGCCTGAATAAGGTCTACACGTGTGTACACACACCCTAACTTTACACAGCTCGCGTGCACACGTTGGCTGTTGAACTATCAGCAGCATGCTTGTTGAGAAAACTTTTGTTTAAGGAGAGGCAGTCATCCTTTTCTTTGTCAAAATTTTATCCCTCTCAGATTTTTTGGTCTCTGTCATAGTGGTTAGTAACTTAGGTTTGATCACATTAATAAATTTCTCTGTCATTAAGAATTTTTCCTCAAAATTTTCCTTTTATAGGGTTTTTTAGACGTGTGAGAATCCTTTTTAATCTGCTTGTGTGTTGTTTTTAGAGTGACTCTTTGCAATTTTCACTTAGGCTAGAGGTCTTCTAGGTCTTTACTTCTTGATGTTTTTCCTGTTTTTCTTTGTGAGCATTCAAATAAATAAACTTTTATTTCTTTGTTTGGTTAAATAGTGTTCGTTTGCATTTGTAACCAGGAAAAGTATTTACTTTCATAAGTTCTTGATGGTTTACTTAGACAATAAGTAGCTTGTAGTCGAGTGAAATTCTATTTTGAGTTTGTTGTTCAAAGATCTTAGAAATTTTTAGTTTGAAAAGTTGATTAAGAATTGAGTCAAGAAGGAGTTGTTTTGTTTCCCAACTTTCTGTTTATTTTTTCTTTTATCTTTCAAACATCACTAGTTTCACTTTTGTAACCTTTGACTTAAGACAATCCATAAAAATTAACGCTAAATATAAAATTAATTAGACTTTTTATGATTGTAGGGTCAACCAACTAGTTTAGGGTTAGGGCCTTGAATTAGGTTGGAGAGGAAACTCTTCAAGACCATTAAATCAAACATTGGAGTCTGAGATAGGGAGTGTTAAAAGTTCAGTATCGTGAAAGTTATCTGGGACCCCCCTCTAACACATGGGCTAAACACGAGGTCACGTGCGGAAAGGTAGAGGATATAACCCCTCCAAAGTCGGACCAATCGTAGTGGAGAACACATATAGAGGGCTTGTCTTGGGATTCCGTCGATTGCATTTTCCACGGAGCTTCATGGGTCTCGAATCCGTTCGAGGTCCTTAGTTGTCTTTCAGACCACTTGCTTTCATTACCCTTGACAGGTTTCGGGCTCGATACCCTCCTCATTGTGGTCTACCCGACTATCGACTATACTCGCCTGGTGACTGTTCACGCGTTGGCAACCTAGTTGCCTATCTTTTTTAGGGACATACACAGGTGACTGTGGGGGTATACTGTGGTACCTAGGATAGACATTGGACCATGCTTTGTAGAGTATACCTAGAGGGTGCTTCCGTGTTTGAGTTTCACTTGCACCGGTAAGTTGCTCTAGTGTTGGTTGTTGTAATTGTTCTTCCAACTAGTTTAGTGTTTGCTTGTTTTATCTTGTAGGGACGTTTCTAGTGTGTGTTGTTTTTGAATGAATAGAAAGCCCTAGTGTGTCTTTTATCTTCTCACATAGTGGAGGATCATGAGATCCACCAATCACAAAGGCTTCTTGGCCTGCCATCGGTTACACTAGAGCCACCCCCGCCACCGCTAATTCAAAAGCTAGACCAGCAAGGGTCTTTTGAATCGATCGGGTCACGGGAAATCACACCTAACCAAACTCTGTTAAAGGACATTTTGGCACCTTTAAAGTGGATGGCAATGGAGGCAAATCATGTCTCTTCTTCTGGGAATCCTGATATTCCCACCACGGTTGTCATCATAGGGGGCGTTCCACCTCCTACCCCACTATCGCTAGTCCGATACACCACAGTATCGACTGCCTCTACCTCGAGCAGTGGTCCAATCCCATCTTTGGTGACGACCACTTCTCCTTTCACACAGAGTGCGACAGGCCCTCCATTCTCATACAAGATTCCTAGCACAGGTACCAGCCATGTACTATCTTACTCCACTTTACAGACTTTATGTTTGGGGGTAGGGAGCTCTAACACTCCTCTGTAAGGACCCATGGGGGGCACTTCAGCTCCTTTTAATGCTTTCCCTTATGGGGGAGGTCATATACCTCCTTCATCCCCTTCACTCGGCAGTACCCACCAGCAATCTGTCGGGCCAAAACCCACACCATAGTTCACTTGGAGTAGGGATTCAAGGACCACCTTCTCATAATATGTCGGTAGGGTTGACATCATTTTCTTTGTTCGGTGCATTTGGTAAAAATGAGTTCTCATCCACTGCTTTCCCGACCGGGGAAACCCTGGTTATGGCCAACCTAATCCTATGCAAGGTATTATTCCTACACAGGGGGCAAACCCCGGAACTTCTTCTGCATCAGGACCTTGGAATTCTTGGCAAGGATCAGTTCCCTCATCAAAAATGTTGATCTGGGCAAATTATTTTCACAACCAATGGAACCCCGAAGAAGGTACTATGCCTATGCCCATGGGATTGGCATGGAGAAACCCTTCCCAAAGTCCTCCAAATGTAATGCATGCTCAACCATCTACATACTATTTTAGGAATCATCTGATGGTGTCTCTTCACACGCAAAATCCCTACGTTGTTCAAGGCCATGGTTTTTACCAAAACCCCAGCCATCAACCCAACTTTTCCTAGCAATCTAGTGCCAGTCCAACTCCAGGCCCCTTTTTTCATGGTTATTAGCAACACCAACCAAAGCTACCTTTATTGGCAACCTTACATTTTCCAGACTTGATAAGATTGTTGAATGACCCCATCTGTCACGATCCATGTTGGCCTCCTATGCTGAGTAAATTGCCTTCAGACATACCAAATTTCTGGGCCAAGCTTAACGAAGATCTAGGGGATCATGTGACCACCTTCCATCTTTGGTGCTCGTCTAATTCGTTGAAAGACGACTCCGTACAATTGTGATTGTTTCAATGCACTCTCATTGGGAGTGTCACGAAATGGTACATCGAGCTTGACCACTCGAGATATTCTTCCTTCGGCAAATTGGCAATGCCATTCCTAAACCATTTCCAATTACCTGTGAGATACGATGTCGGAACAGAATTGTTGGTCGATTTTGAATAGACAAAAGCGGACCATATCTCTGACCACATCTGTGAGTGGAGACACCGGAAGAGTTTGATTAAGGTACCAGTCCCACCAACATTCATGCTTGAGTGGTTCCAAAGACGTTGCAACTTCGGGAGTGTTTTCCGAAGAAGATGCCATCATGACAGCTCAACAGCTTGAGCTAATTTATTCTCAGTCTGGTTTACTGTGCGAGGTTTTGCCCAATGCACCATGTGTTAGCAAATATTTAACAGACAGCGAATGGAATAAGTACAGGAAGAATGTACAAAGGACTGTTGGCATGTTTTATAGGCAGCCTATACTTGTCATTGATGGCAAGTACAGTAGTGATGATGGCTTGAGTACAGCAATGATGATCAGTGGTGTAGTGATAATCGAGGAAGAGCAACAACTGTGTTCATTGGATCTCTTCCTGAATTCCCAATGGTTGTCAGATCTGAATAAGAGCATGCTGAAGAGGTAGGCCTGTAAGGTTTGAGAAGAATTTATGTTCGTTGGATCCCCTTCAATTTCCTAATAGAATGAGGGTCATCATATCTGAATGTAGACAAGAAGAGCACACTGAATATGAGGACAGATCTTAGACATTAGATCCAAGCGCAGGACCATACCATCGTTGGATCAAGGAGAATCTGCATGCTTCTTAAAGTACAAGGATAAGTGGGTGTACAAAGTCTCGAAAGAAGGAGGACCGTCCATCATCAGGCAGGACACTTGGGGAAAGATCGTCAGTTCACTGACTGGAGATTCAAAGGAATGATGTTCCCTAACCACTTGAAATCACGATCTAATCTGAGCCATCAGATTAAGGTTGAATCTGGACCGTTGATTCCAGTCCATGTCAGAGTTTCGGGGATCGAGAGTTGGAAATGTCAAGTAATATCATACACAGGAATCCCAATTTCACGATTTGCGAAATCATGATTCAATCACAGTCGTTGAATCAAGATCAGATCTGGATTGTTGATCCAACTCCATATCGGAGTTTCACGAATCGTGACATGGAGAGACAAGAAAAAATGCAACAAGAATTGCAAAATCACAATTTAATCGCAGCCATTAGATCAAGATGTGATATGGACCATTGATCCAACTTCTTTACGGAGTTTCATGGATCAGGATTTGTAAGTGACAAGAACATTGAACATCAGGAATGTCGAAATCGCGATATGCGAAATCGCGGAATGATCTGAACCGTCAGATCAGGTGTTGATCAGAGGGTTACTATTCTCTCTCACAATTAACTCTTCAGTTCCAAATCTGTTAGCGAAACAGACTCATGATTACCGATTAGTTGGCATTTCAATTGTTGAGATAGTTGTCTCCCTTTTTTCCTAAGGAGATGGGAAGTTGAACCGCCATGAGTGCGTATAAAAGAAAATGAGACAGCCAGTGTGAGGTTGGTTGTTATGTATGAGAAATGAATAAAACTATAAGAAACAGAAGATCAGAGAGTGCAGAGTGAGATGGAGAATATGAACAGTGTGAGACAAAACTCAGGGAAGAGTAACTGAAGATGAAGAAAACTTGAAGATGAGCATAATTACAGAAGAAGTTGATGCAGAGTATACCTGCTGAACAGATAGAGGAAGAAATGAATTGTAGAACAGTTAGAAGATGACCAGATGTACAGAACAAAGAAAGATTGGTAAGAATTGATGTATATGTGTAGTTGAATGTTTATTTGTTCATTTATGTTCTAGGGAGGTTGGGAGGTGCTCGGGAGGACTGTTGTCCTCAGAGGTTCAAGTGAGAGCTTGAACACTAGAAGTTGTAGCTTCCATCTGGTTGCAGCCAGAGAAACCAGGGTGGCAGGGTGGTGCAAGGGAGAACAAGTGTTCTCTGTTATACAAGTTGGATTTTGTGTAACTGGAAGTTGGTGCTTCCATCCAGTTGGTGCTAGAACATTAAGGGAGTTGGTGCTTCCTTCTAGTGGGTGCTAGAGAAACTAGAGAGTTGGTGCTCTCAAACAAGTTGCAGCTTGTAAAAAAAAGGTAGCAGCCTCACATTGAGTTGGTTCTCAATTATAGATGATGTATAGAACTTAAAAGACTGCCTATCATTTCGATGAAGAAGAGGTTTTCTCCCTTTATGGGTTTCCTCGTGAAAAATCTGTCTTTGTGTATACCTTATGTGTGATTGATTCTCTTTACTTTTACTATCCATATGTTGTATATTGTTGATGATCACTTGAAGAAAGATTAATAATGTTTTAATAGACTTAATATTGTTTAAGCTCAATTACAACTAATTCACCCCCCCCCCTCTCAGTTGTCTTGGTAATTTTAACAATTGGTATCATAGCGGGTTCCTTTTATTCAAAGGTATATTTGTAAGCTTAACATGACAAGTCATGAAGGGACTTCAGCCTCTAAGCCCCCTCTGTTTGATGGAACAAATTTTGCCTTCTAGAAGATTAGAATGAGAACATACTTAATGGCCTTGGGTGCTAATGTTTGGGATGTAGTAGAGACTGGATATACAAAGCCTGTTGTGCTAGCCTCCAAGGATGATAAGTTACAGTTTAGAATTAATGCTAAGGGGATGAATGCTATCTTGAATGGACTTGTTGAAGCTGAGTTTGTAAAGGTGATGCATCTTGATACTGCCAAAGCAATGTGGGATAAACTTATTAACAGTTATGAAGGAAATGAGAAAGTAAAAGATGCCAAACTTCAATCATACAGATTGAAATTTGAACAACTAAAGATGAATGAAGATGAAACAATTAGCAAGTACTTTTTAAGAGTTGAAGAACTTGTAAATGACATGAAGGATCTTGGTGAGAAGTTTAATGACTCACTCTTAGTTCAGAAGATTTTAAGATCTCTGTCTGATAAATTTAATCCAAAAGTCTCTGCAATAGAAGAATTAAATGATCTTAAAAATTTGTCCATTGATCAACTTCTAGGAACTCTAACTGCATATGAAATGAGAATTAACAAAGACAAATACAGTACTAGAGAAGCATATTTTAAAGTAGACAAGAATACTGACTCAGAATCAGATGATATTGAGGCAAAAATTGTGAGAAGGTTAAAGAAAGGATCAGGAAAATATCAAGGGAAGTTTCCCTTCAAATGCTTTAACTGTGGTAAGATAGGTCATTTTGCATCTAAGTGTCCCCATCAGAAAAAGGACCAAAACTCAGATGATGAAAAGAAGTATAAATGAAAGAAATATAATAAGAAGAAAAGTTTGGTTGCAAATAATGACAAATCCTCAGAAGACACCAATAGTGACTCATCCTATGAAGATAAGGCAAATGACTTCATTCTTATGGCCAAAGAGGATTATGATAATAAAAGAACAGGCAGTGATGATAATGGTGAAGAAGTTGTGATTGATTTGGAAGGAGAACTGATCAGTGCACTGGAAGAAATTGATAGACTCAGAACTAAGAACAGAAAGCAAAAACAATTGTTGACACAGTTCGAGAAAGACAGTAAAAAACCTGATGAAGACTTTGCTTTGCTTAAAGTGGAATTAGAAGAGGCAAAGAAAATAGAAGACATACTGAAACAACAATTGTCAGAAAAGAAAGTTAGGTGTGAAGCCTTAGAAGAAGAGATAGTAAAAACTAGAAAATAAATGGAGAAATTTAAAGGATTGTATCATCAAAATCTGCCAAGTATTAAAGCCTCAGAAGAATTAACCTCCATTCTAAATCAGCAAAGAAATTCTAAGTTGAAAGTTGGATTGGGATATGAAGAAGGATCAAGTAGTGATCATCTAAGTAATACAGAATCTATCAAGTTTTTCAAATCCTCAAACATTGACAACAGTCACTCTACAGAAACAAAGAAGGAAAATCTTCCACCAAGAAGAAATGAAAGAAAAATCCCCAGAACTGAATTTGTAGACCAGAAAGATTATCGGCATGACAAAAGTCGACCTCCTCAAAGAAGACAGATTTTTTCAAGGTACAAAGATTTTTTCTATGGTTATTGTTTTCTCTGCTCTAATTTTGGTCATAAATCTATAAACTGTACTTTAAGATTTAGATATGAACAATCAAGATATTCAATGAATAACTATCTTCCACAACAAAGATTGAGACAGCCAAGCAACAAACAATCACAGATTATAAATCATGTGATGACTGGGAGAAGGACACAGGTGAAACACAACAATAGATATGTGCATAACAATCGTTATGATCTATTATTCAGTGAACCAGAATGTTACAACTGTCATAATTATGGTCATAAAGCTGCAGACTGTCGCTTAAGGAAATACAATTCAGATTTGATCCCCACTACTGAAAATGTCAAAGTTTGGAAAAAGAAAGTAGATGACAAATGTGGACTAGTGCTATCAGCCCAAAGGAAAAAGAATCCCTGGTATATTGACAGTGGATGCTCCAAACACATGACTAGAGACAGAAGTAAGTTTCTAACTCTAGGTGATAGCAAATCAGGAAATGTAACTTTTGGAAATGATGCACCAGGAAAGATAAAAGGTAAAGGAATTGTAAGTTTGTATAACGGAAAAAGAAAAGCTCAAGATGTGTTGTTTGTAGAAGATTTGAAACATAATCTGCTTAGTGTCAGTCAAGTCTGTGACCGAGGGTGTGAAGTTTTTTTTACCTCTAAAGACTGTAGAATAAAAACTGTGGATTCAGGTCAGCTAGTTGCAAAAGGTATAAGAACAGAAAACAATGTCTATGTTTTAAAAGAAGAAGAAGAAGAATGTCACTTAATAAAATATGATGAAAGTTGGCTATGGCATAGGAGACTTGGTCACCTAAATTTTGATCACATAATCAAACTCAAAAACAATGGGGCAGTAAAAGATCTTCCGAAGATATCAAAGCCATATGACTCTGTTTGTAAATCATGTCAAAAAGGAAAGCTTACTCGCACTCAGTTCAAATCTAAAAACTTTCCTTCAATAGAAAAACCTCTCCAGTTAGTACATATGGATCTATGTGGTCCATCAAGGAAACAAGGTACAGGAAAATAAAATTACTTTATGTTGATTATTGATGACTATTCTAGACTAACTTGGGTTGCCTTTTTGAAAGAAAAATCTGAAGCATTTAAAAAATCCAAAGTATTTAAGGCTCTGACTGAGAATCAAACAGGAAAAATATTAAAGGCAGTAAGGTATGATAAAGGAGGAGAGTTTAGTTCTGGGAACTTCAAAGAGTTTTGTGATAAACATGGGATCAAAAGAGAGTACACAATTCCAAGGACTCCACGGCAAAATGGAGTTGTTGAGAGGCAGAATAGGTCAGTACAGCAAATGGCAAGATCAATGATGAATGAAAGGAACATATCTCAGACATATTGGGTGGAAGCAATTCATACAGTTGTTCATATCCTTAAAAAATCTCATCTCAGACCACATAGTGACAAGACCCCTTATGAACTTTGGTTTGGTAGACCTGCTTCAATCAAGCATTTTAAAGTTTTCGGGAGTACATGTTATATCAAGAACAATGATGAAAATATTGTAAAATATGATGACAGGGATGATGAAGGTATCTTCTTGGGTTATGCTACAAATAGTAAAGGGTACAGATGCTACAATAAGAGACTGCACAAACTAGTTGATTGTATAGATATAAAAGTTGATGAAGAAATCCCAGACAAAAATGTAAGCAGTGTTGAACCAAGAATAGAAGATACAGTTGAAGATGAAGATGAACAGTTCCAAGGATCAGAAAGAGAAGAGTCTGGATCAGATGAAGATATGAATATTCAAACTGACACAAATAAGTAGAAAGAAGCAAAATCACCTCTCAGAATTATTAGAAAGAATCATCCTGAAAATCAGATAATTAGGGATATAAATGAAGGAGTTCAGACAAGAAGAAAATTGATTAAAGACTCAGAACAATCTCATGTTGCCTTTTTATCTATGACTGAACCTAAAAATTTTGAGGAAGCTAGCCAGGAAGATAATTGGATTAGAGAAATGAATGAAGAGCTTGATCAGATTGAGAAGAACAATACTTGGGAGCTTGTCCCTAGACCTGAAGATAAGAATGTAATAGGTTCCAAATGGGTGTTCAAGAATAAAATGCAAGTTGTTAGAAATAAAGCTAGATTAGTATGTAAAGGATATGCACAAGTTGAAGGTCAGGACTTTGATGAAACTTTTGCACCAGTGGCAAGATTGGAAGCTATCAGAATGTTTCTTGCTTATTCATGTCATAAGAAATTCAAAGTTTATCAGATGGATGTTAAGTCAGCATTTCTTAATGGGGATTTAGAGGAAGAAGTATATATGGAGCAACCTGAAGGATTCTCATTGACAGATAATCCTAATTATGTTTGTAAGTTGAAGAAGGCCTTATATGGACTAAAACAAGCACCATGAGATTGGTATTATAAACTGGAAAAATTTCTACAAGAAAAAGGGTTCAAGAAAGGTATTGTTGATAGTAACCTTTACATTAAGTCTGAAGGTGATAATTTACTAGTTGTTTTGGTTTATGTAGATGATATTATTTTTGGCTGTACCAATGAATCATCTGTCCAGTGGTTTGCTAATTCTATGCAAACAGAATTTGAAATGTCCATGATAGGAGAACTGTCATATTTTCTTGGCCTACAAGTAAAACAAAGCTCTGCGGGAATTTTTATTTCTCAAGAAAAATATTTGAAAGAGATGTTGAAGAAATTTCAGATGGAATATTCCTCTACAGTTAGCACACCTATGGTGGTTGGTTGTAAGCTAAGTAAACATGATATCTCACCAGATGTTGATCAAAGGACATATCGTTCTATGATAGGCAGTCTTCTGTACATTACAGCATCCCGTCCTGATATAATGCAAATTGTTGGAATGGTAGGCCGTTTTCAGTCTGCTCCTAAACAAAGTCATTTGGTAGCTATCAAAAGGATATTTAAATAATTGAAGGGAACAATGACTTATGGTCTGTGGTATCCTAGAAATCAGAATTTCCAGTTAACTGCTTATCCAGATGCAGACTGAGAAAACTATGTTGATGAGAGAAAAAGCACCAGTGGAGGAGCTTTCTTCCTGGGTGACTCATTAGTTGCATGGCTTAGTAAAAATCAAGGATCCATTTCATTATCCACTACAGAGGCAGAATGCATTGCTGTTGCTACTTGTTGCACACAAATTTTATGGATGATACAAACTCTTGCATATCTGAAGGTAACTTACATTGATCCTATTCCAATTCATTGTGATAACACCAGCGCCATTAGTGTCTCCAAGAATCATGTTCTTCATTCCAAGACCAAGAATATTCCAATAAAGTACCACTTTCTTAGAGAACGAGTTAAAAATAGAATTGTTCAACTGAATTATGTTCCTTCCAAAGAATAGATGGCTGATATCTTTACTAAACCATTAGCAGTGACCCCTTTTGGATATCTTCGTCAAAAATTGGGGGTTATAATTTCTTGTGTCTAATCTGTACACCTGGTCAGGGGGAGTAATTATTGAATATCTGGTGTATCTCCAAGATGCTTATAGTCGACAGGGGGAGTATGTTTTGCAACAAGATGGAAGAATGTTTCTTCTTTGACATTGATGTCAAAGGGGGAGAAAAGAGTTCGGGAATATCAACAACCATAAGAGTCGATTCTGAATGCATGCAGGTGCTTGTATTTCCATCAATGCTAAAGGGGGAGATTGTTAGCAAATATTTAACAGACAGCGAATGTCATAAGTACAAGAAGAATGTACAGAGGATTGTTGGCATGTTTTACAGATAGCGTATACTTGTCATTGATAGCAAGTACAGTAGTGATGATGGCTTGAGTACAACAACGATGATCAGCGGTGCAGTGATAATCAGGGAAAAGCAACAACTGTGTTCATTGGATCTCTTCCTGAATTCCCGATGTCCGTCAAATCTGAAAAAGAGCATGCTGAAGAGGTAGGCTCGTAAGGTTTGAGAATATTTTTTGTTCGTTGGATCCCCTTCAATTTCCTGATAGAACGAGGGTCGTCAGATATGAATGTAGACAAGAAGATTGCATTGAAGATGAGGACATATCTCATATGTTAGATCCAAGTGCAGGACCCAACCATTGTTGGATCAAGGAGAATCTGCATGCTTCTTAAAGTACAAGGAGAAGTGGGTGTACAAAGTCTTGAAAGAAGGAGGTCATCAGATCTGAATGTAGACAAGAAGAGCGCACTGAAGATGAGGACAGATCTCAGACGTTATATCCAAGCGCAGGACCCAACCATCATTGGATCAAGGAGAATCTACACGCTTCTTAAAGTACAAGGAGAAGTGGGCGTACAAAGTCCTGAAAGAAGGAGGACCATCCATCATTAGGAAGGACACATGGGGAAAGATCATCAGTTCACTGACTAGAGAGTCAAAGGAACGATGTTCTCTAACCACTTGAAATCGCGATATGATAAATCATGATCTAATCTGAGCCGTCAGATTAAGGTTGAATCTAGACCGTTGATTCCAGTCCATGTCGTAGTTTCGGGGATCGAGAGTTGGAAATGTCAAGTAATATCATACACAGGAATCCTGATTTCACGATTTGCGAAATCGTGATTCAATCACCGCTGTTGAATCAATATCAGATATGGACTGTTGATCCAACTCCATATCGGAGTTTCACGAATCGCGACATGGAGAGACAAGAAACAATGCAACAAGAATTGTGAAATTGCAATTTAATCGCAGCCATTAGATCAAGATGTGATCTGGACCATTGATCTGACTTCTTTACGTAGTTTCGTGGATCAGGATTTGTAAGTGACAAGAACATTGAACATCAAGAATGTTGAAATCGCGATATGCGAAATCGCAGAATGATCTGAACTGTCAGATTAGGTGTTGATCGGAGGGTTACTATTCTCTCTCACAGTTAACTCTTCAGTTTCGAATATGTTAGCGAAACAGACTCATGATTACCGATTAGTTGGCATTTCAGTTGTTGAGACAGTTGTCTCCCTTTTTGCCTAAGGAGATGGGAAGTTGAACCGCCGTGAGTGCGTATAAAAGAAAATGAGACAGACAGCGTGAGGTTGGTTGTTCTGTATGATAAATGAATAAAACTATAAGAAAGGGAAGATTAGAGAGTGCAGAGTGAGATGGAGAATATGCACAGTGTGAGACAAAACTCAGGGAAGAGTAACTGAAGATGAAGAAAACTTGAAGCTGAGCATAATTACAGAAGAAGTTGATGCAGAGAAGACCTGCTGAACAGACAGAGGAAGAAATGAATTGCAGAACAGTTAGAAGATGACCAGATGTACAGAACAAAGAAAGATTGGTAAGATTTGATGTATCTGTGTAGTTGAATGTTTATTTGTTCATTTATGTTCTAGGGAGGTTGGGATGTGCTTGGGAGGATTGTTGTCCTCAAAGGTTCAAGTGAGACATTGAACACTGGAAGTTGTAGCTTCCATCTGGTTGCAGCCAGAGAAACCAGGGTGGCAGGGTGGTGCAAGGGAGAACAAGTGTTCTCTGTTATATAGGTTGGAGCCTGTGTAACTAGAAGTTGGTGCTTCCATCTAGTTAGTGTTGGAACATTAAGGGAGTTGGTGCTTCCTTCTAGTGGGTGCTAGAGAAACCAGAGAGTTGGTGCTCTCAAACAAGTTGCAGCTTGTAAAACANNNAACCAGAGAGTTGGTGCTCTCAAACAAGTTGCAGCTTGTAAAACAAAGGTAGTAGCCTCACATTGAGTTGGTGCTCAATTATAGATGATGTATAGATCTTAAAATACTACGTATCATTTCGAAGAAGAATAGATTTTCTCCCTTTATGGGTTTCATCGTGAAAAATCTATCTTTGTGTATACCTTATGTGTGGCTGATGCTCTTTACTTTTACTGTCCATATGTTGTATATTGTTGATGATCACTTGGAGAAAGATTAATAATGTTTTAATAGACTTAATATTGTCTAAGCTCAATTACAACTAATTCATCCCCCCCCCCCCTCTC
>CBVK0100752231.1:0-10437 GCA_900067695.1 Picea abies
TACATATACATATACATATAATGTAAACATACAAATACATCTGTAAATGCATAGATTCACACTGAAATAACAGTAAACGTATACATGCAGCATATATAGGAAATACCCATAAATATACAAACAATTATAACCACACATAGGATAAACCCATAAAACTAAACACGTAAATAATAATGCAGCATGTAAATTTATCACACAATTGACACTTATCTTGGCAAGAATGTCACCTACTGCGTGCAAACCTTCCACAAACCTCCCAACCTTAGACCACACTGCTCATCACTCTCAGCAGTGGTTCACCCCTAGCTGGGACTAAACTCCACCCAGGTAAAGGGATTCCTAACCAGGCTAATGGCTCATAGACAATAGAAAAGACTCCGTCATAGGTGCCAAATCAAACTAACATCCTACAGTCCCTCATTGCCCACATGCCTGTCCCACCCAGGAAGTGTGCCCCTTCTCTACTCAACAGTCCTTCGGTTGCCCCACTTCCTTTCCGAGCTTCAACAACATGCAAGACAGGAAGTCTCAGAGCCCTGTAGCTGTAGTTTAGCACCTTTTGGAAATCAATTCCCAACAATTCTCTCACTCAGAGAGAAATTGCTCACGGGCCTAACAACCCACCTCTTCATTCCATCTCCCAAGCCAACCAACTACACAAACATGTATGGCTATTGGTATCAGGTTCAGTTACAATGACATGAAAGTACGTAGGATAACTCAATGAGTGAGTGAATGCCCATGGAATGGTTGCCTGAGTGATTGAATGATGGAAGGAATAATGGGAAGAATGATGAATGAATGACCCAAAAAATGAACTAAGTCTAAACTATAAGTATGCATGTCCCCAACTTGACACTTGTCATGTTGGGAGCTACTTTAGCCCACTTGTCCCCACTTTAGAACTTACGATAAAATAATTATCCATACTTTATATTTAAGAAATATTAATATAATATTCATTTTTGGCTTAAGCTCTCTAGCTTAGCCATTTTCCTTAAATTTTAGCCCCCTCCCTTTCCCTAATTAGTGGATTTTAGTCCCCCATACTCTTTTATCGTGGTCGGTCTACGCACAACGATGTATTTAATATTAATGTTGAGACATATACAAAAATAGGTGCACTGACCTTTAGCATCTAGGCTCTTCAGCCTAATCATAACAAAATGAGCTCACCAGCCTATAAAACATAGCATATACACAAAGGCTTGTTGGCTTCAATATCGCGCCCACTTAAGATGTTGCGCGCATTATCCTGGAATGTGCACACTTCCTCATTTTACTGCGCAGTACATGCGTGCACTATGCCATGCAAGGTGCATACAAAATTGATATCAAACAACTCACCAACTTAAGTACATTTGCATTTACATTTACAATTGGGTTCGGCCTAGGGATATTATAATCCCCTCCCCTTATTTATGCATTGTCCTCAGTGCATTATGTAAACACATACAACAAAATTTTCAAAAATCCTCAAAAAGATGCGGGTATTCTGCCCGCATTGCATCCTCATGCTCCCAAGTAGTGTCCTCAGGACCGTACCATGTCCATTGAACCTTTACAAGACCTATGGTTCGATTCCGGAGCTGTTTGATTTTTCGGTCCAGAATGAGTACCAGATGCATTTGAAAAGTGCCTTCTTGCTCCACCTTCATCACATTCCAATCAATAACATGATTAGCATCAAGTATATATCTCTTGAGCAATGATACATGAAATACATTATGAACAGACATAGATGCAGGCAATGCAATCATATAAGCAACTGGACCAATCCTCTCTAGGATTTCGAATGGCCCACAATAGCGAGCTGTCAACTTTGAACAATTTCCCAACTTCAGGGAACTTATGTTGGCTTTCACTTTCAAGAATACATGGTCTCCCACTTTAAATTCCCTATGAGTTCTGCCTTTATCAACATAGCTTTCCTACCTGTCTTGGGCAGCCTTTAAATTTTGTTTTATTTTCATCATTTGCTCCCCGAGTAATCTGGCCCAACCACTGTTCTATCTATTGGGTTATCCCAGCTTACTGGATTGTTGCACTTTCTGCCATAAAGTACCTCAAATGGGATCATTTTTAGAGATGCTTGGTACCCATTGTTATAAGCAAACTATACCAAGTGTAGGTAGTCTTCCCATTTTGATGGTTTATCTATCACATACATCCTCAACATATCCTCAATCACTTGATTCACCCTCTCTGTTTGTCCATCTGATTCTAGATGACATGTTGTGCTAAAATTCAAGTTTTCCAAATCCATTAAATAATCCCTTCCAAAAATTTGAGGTAAATTTTGGATCTCTGTCGAACATAATTGTCTTGGGTATGCCATGTAATCTAGCAATTTCTCTCATGTAAACATCAAAAATTTTGGCTGCCTTGTGAGTGAGCTTAACTGGAATAAAATGGACAACTTTAGTAAGCTTATCCACCACTACCATGATATAATCATGTTGCTTGTTTGTTCTAGGCAGTTTGGTAATGAAATCCATTCTTACAACTTCCCATTTCCACTCAGGAATGGGTAATGGCTGTAGCAAACTAGTCGGGTGTCTATGCTTAGCCTTTACCTTTTGACATTCCAAACATTTGGAAATAAAATCGACAACTTCTTTCTTCATGCCTGGCCAATAATATTGGCTTTTGACAACTACAATAGTTTTCTGATATCTTGGGTGCCCATCATAAGGTACATTATGCATTTCTCCCAATATTAGATTTTTCAATTCATGGGAATTTGGTACATAAAATTTTCCCCTGTACATGAGAATTTCATCATTATCTAGCTTGGATTCTTCAATTTTCTACTGCAAATTACCTTGTTGTAATTTTGCCACTAATTCCTTGTATTGCAAATCTAATTTGGTAGCCTCTAAAATCCCGTGTTTCAAATCTGATTGGTACATGCTAATGGTTGAAGCATGCAATTCATGCACTCTTTTGCTGAGTGCATCAACCACTTTGTTCTCTTTCCCCTTGATATGATTTATATCAAAGTCATATTCACTTAGAAATTCTAACCATTTGCTTTGCCTAGCATTTAGAGTTGTTTGATCAAATAAATATTTCATACCATTATGGTATGTTCTCAGCTCAAATATTTTCCTCGTGAGGTAGTGTCTCCATTTTCTCAAGGCATGCACTATGGTTGCCAACTCTAAATCATGAGTGGCATAGTGTCTTTCATGCTACTTCAACTTCCTTGATTCATAACATATAACAAACCCATTTTGAGTTAGGACTCCACCAAGTCCTTCTTTACATGCATCTGTGCATATGATGAAGTCTTCATTTGGGTCTGCAATCCTTAGTATTGGAGCACTTGTTAATAATTTCTTCAAGTGTTGGAAACTCTTTTCACAATCCAATGCCCATTGAAACTTCACACCCTTCTTTTGTAAAGAAGTGATTAGGTGTGCAATCTTGGAGAATCCTTCAATAAATCTCTTGTAGTAGCCTGCAAGGCCCATGAATGATCTTATCTCTGTCACATTCTTTGGCGCTGACCATTTTCTAATGGCTTCTATCTTCTCAGTATCCATTGCTATCCCATTCTCTGAAATGATATGTCCCAAATAATGAATTTGCTTCTGATAAAATGAGCAATTTCTCAATTTGGCATACAATTAATGCTCCCTTAATACTTGTAGCACCATCCTCAAATGATTCTCATGCTCTTCTTTTGACTTGGAATATACAAGAATGTCATCCAAAAAGACAATGACAAACTTGTCTAAATATTCTTGGAAAACACCATTCATTAAGCACATGAAAATAGCTGGTGCATTTGACAACCCAAATGTCACCACTCTGAACTCATAATGACCATACCTTGTCCTGAAAGTGGTCTTGCTGATATATTCCTCTTTAATCCTTACTTGATGGTATCCTGGCCTGAGATCTATCTTTGAAAATATCTTTGCATCCTTCAATTGATCAAAGAGATCGCCAATCCTTGGCAGAGGATACTTGTTCTTTACAGTCACTTTATTTAGCTGTCTGAAATCAGTGCGCAATCTTAATGTCCCATATTTACTATTCATGAACAAGACTGGGGCATCCCAAGGTGATACACTTGGGCGTATATATCCCTTCTTCAGAAGTTCTTCAAGCTGCATTTGTAACTCCTTCAATTTTGGTGTACTCATTTTGTAAGAAGTGTTTGACACTGGAGCTGCTCCAGGCATTAAATTTATAGAGAAATCAATATCTCTCTTTGGGGGTAGTCCTGGTACCTCCTTGAACACATCTTCAAACTCTTCCAGGACTGCATGATCTTCCAAATTTGGCACCTTATGTTTAGGTGTCTCTTCCATATGAGTTGCAAATATTTGACACCCTTTTCTGTAACATTTCTTCAACTGTAATGCTGAAATTTATCTAATGGTTACTGCCCTGGGAATTCCATGCACTTTCCTTAGTCTCCCTTCCTCATCCAAGCAAGTAAATTCCTTGTTATGACAATCTAGGATAGCATGACATTGGTCCAACCAATCCATCCCAATTAGATAGTCATAGGACCCTAAAGGCAAGATGTTCAAATCTTCCATGGTGTTCATTCCATTCATGTCCATAAGACATGATTTAACCATTTCATTAACTTTTCTTTTGGCTCCAGTAGCCAGCTGCACCAACCAAGATTTTCCATGATTGATTCTTGGCAAATGCAAACTTTCCACCATCTTAGGATCTATATAACTATGACTAGCTCCTGAATCAATTAAAATAACAATGGTTTGGTTCTTGATCATACCTTCCACTTCAATCATATGTGACTGATACTCTTCTTGCTTGTTGTCTAAGGTTGCATATATCCTTGGTACATTTCTTCCCATGTCCTTCACTATTTCAGCTTGCTGTACATTGTGAACAATCCTCACTTTTTCACCTTTGTGAGGACAATCTCTGAACATGTGATCTCCTTTACAACCCCAACATTGAATATGTGGCTACCTTGGCCTTTGACCCCTTGTCTCAATCATTCTCGGTTCTCTAGAAGTTGGTTGTCCCTGAGGATTATTTCTGAAGAACGGTGGCTTAGACCCCTTCTTCCTCTGATCCATCTTGAATTTTTTTTTGTCTTCCCAATCTTTTTGGAAAGTTGGCCTTGATTTTTGCTGATCATATAGGCATTTAGCTTGCCTTATGGTCTCCTCCAATGTCCTGGGATCATCATACTGTATTTTGTCAATGATAAATGATGGAAGCCCACTCAAATACCTTTGGATCTTAACTGTCTCATCCTTGATGAAAGAGACATACTTCAGCAGTTCTAAAAACCTTCTCTCATATTCATCTATGGTCATACTCCCAAGCTTGAGTTCAAAAAACTCTTTCATTTTCTTGTCATAGTATCTCTTAGTCAAGTATTTCTTCTCAAAATACTTCTTGAATTCCCTCCAAGTAACATTTTTCTCTTTAATGTGTTGCACCTACACAAGTTTATCCCACCACATGGATGCCTTTCCCTTGATTTGATAGATGGAAATTCTACCTTCTTCATGAGAAGAATAATTATGCAATTGAAAATACTTTCGCATGCCCAAAAACCATGTTTCTACATCCTCATCCTTCTTGTGCTCACCATCAAATGTAGGAGGTTTGATTTTGTTCATTTCTCCTCGCAGTTCATCCACCCCAAAAATCATATGCTTCGTGACAAGGGATGGACTTGAACTATTGTGTGCTCTCTTATTGGAATGCCTTGGGGATTGGTGGTGATGTCTACTAATATTTCTTGTTCTTCTTTTCTCATTAGGAGACTTGCGACTTCCTGATTTGCTTGAGCCACTCTCCTTATCCAATTTCTTTTCTATTTTGTTCAAGCTCTGCATTAACTTCATGTTGAAGTCATCCTGCTTCTCCTTGGCTCTCATAAGCCTTTCATTATCATATTTATGGATTTGGACATCCTTCTACAAATTTTTAATGGTCTCTACCATATTCATGTTTTCATCTCTTCCTTCTCCATGTCCATTGGAGTTTGTTCCTTCAATGACCAAATGGACATCCATCCCTCCGATTTCATCTTCCTAGCTGTAATTCCCCTGTGCCTCTTCCATTACTATGGACTTTTTTCTGATCCTGATCTGATCTAGTTGTTGTTAATTATGAAAAATGTGCAACCAACAAAACTTTATCAGGCTAACTGTTTCAACAATTCATGAAAAATATGAACCATTTTGGTTCAATAATATATCATAATTCCTTCTTCTAATTTCCCGAAAAAATGAGTGCCCAGATCAATTTTCTGGGTGGATATTTAGATTCCACTGGAAATACCTTTCCAACGCCTACTTCCATGCTCAATTCCGAGTCTTAAGCTGAAAGTTATGGTTATTTGAAAATTGCTCATTAATTTTTTTGTTCACATTTCAACTTGGTGCAACTCTGTGATGTAATTATGAAATTTCGCACCTAATCCATTAGATTTTTCGTAGGAGCTCAATTGGGTTTCTTCATATACATATTATGGACAGTCTGTCCAAGTTACACCTCATTATGGGTTCTGGGCTGCTAGTTACAGCCTGCTGAAGTTCTAGACCAATTAGTGGTTTTGGTCTGAAATGCTACAAGTACCCTCTTTGCCATATAAAACATATTTAACATGACCAAAAATTTAATTCAGCTCTGGGAATGTCTTCTATGGTTCAATGTGTTTCCATTAACTTCTCCTGCGCCTTAATCTGATTATGGAGCATAAAGTTATGGCTCTTTGAAGTTAGTGGGGTCTTAAAATTTACCCTCCACTGTTTATGTTGTAACTTTCTCATAAAAGCTCCGTTTGACGAACAATTTACACCATTAGAAAGCTCTCTCCGAGACCTTTTATTTGAGTTGTAGAGACATAGTGCACCTTGTGCACTCTGTTCTCTTGTTTTTTGAGTTGCTAAAAATGCTCTTAGGGCCTCAAAAATGCGCTGCAAAAAGATGAGGTTCAAATGATATAAAACATCACAGAAAATCGTTGGTTTTTTGCTATTGTTCACCCTCCAAACGACTTCGTGGCATAAATTTCAACATGTATGCCCATATTTATCATACACAACAACACCACAAGGTAAATTGTGCTCTGCGCACCTATAACCATTGTGCATTACTTCTCTTTTGCTTTAATAACTTGCGTGCACTTTTGTATCGAACACTAATATCCACCGCGCAAAGTTTTGGTTATTGCGTTGTTACCTGTTGCACACAATTTTTTGTATTGCGTGCTGATATTCTGTGCACATTTCACTTTACACGCTGCACCATGCCAAAGTTTAGTACGCCCCCACCGCGCACCAATACTCTGCGTGCACCATTAACTAAACTGTCGTGCGACAACATATACCCATATTGCGCGTGCACCAACCAAACTCTGTTGTGCTCTATCAATACTATGACACTACGTGCACCATTATTATGTGTCTACACACCAAATAATTCTAAATTTAGCGCGCGCACGCACACACCAACATTTTTCCACGCGGCGCCAAAATCTAGCACGCGTACCCGCACACCAACATTTTTCCGCATGGCGCCAAAATTTAGTGTGCGCCCCTACACACCAACATTTTTCCGCGTGGCGCCAAAATTTAGCACGTGCACCCACATGCCAACATATTTCCTCGCAGTGCCCAATTTTTCCTATCACAAGCTTTTCACTGCGCATCATGCATTTTTAGTGCACACATTCATTTTTATGCACACCAATTCCTCGTGAATTCCGCTGTAGAAATTTGGGGCTTTTGCTAACTTTTTCCCCAATTTACCATACACATTCTGCAACTATGAAATTTGTTCAATTTCACCTCTATAACATCAATTCCAGCTCTGCAACAACAAATTGCTGTGGGTTGACATTTCTGGAACAAATTTTTCCCAAACTCAAGTCACGAATTGAAAATTTTAACTACTAATCTCACTCCAATTGTCATGGCTTTACTGTAACTTCAAATTCAACCAATTCCTAGTCTGAATTTGCTAGAACAATTAATAAATCAACAATTTCTCACCACATGGACGAATTCCTCAATTTTCCCATAAATTTAACAACATAAATTTGAGTTTTCTTCCCAATTATGTGTCGTTGCTTCTAAATTTTATCATGGACGCTCTGTAACTTGAAATTTGGCCACATCAAAATCAATCCTTTGTGAAATTTCGCTTCAACTCAACTTGCTCGGCCCATCCAGGTCCAATGTTGAAAACTGAAGCTCTAATACCATGTTGTAACGTCCCCGACCACCCGTGTCGGGACACGCTACACGAGAGAAACTCTTTCATTCTTTCTGTGGAACATACTGTAACATACCAATCATCCAACTAAGCTATGCCACATAAATTTTTTGAACTGCATGCAATTAAAATATATACACACAGAACTCTTGCAGATATATATATATATAACGTAAACATACAAATACATCTGTAAATGCACAAATTCACACTGAAATAACAATAAACGTATACATGCAACATATACAGGAAATACCCATAAATATACAGATAGTTATAATCACACATAGGATAAACCCATAAAACTAAACACGTAAATAATAACGCAACATGTAAATTTATCACACAATTGACACTTATCTTGGTAAGAATGTCACCAACTGTGTGCAGACCTTCCACGAACCTCCCATCCTTAGACCACACTGCTCATCACTCTCAGCAGTGGGTCACCCCCAAGTTGGGACTAAACTCCACCGGGGTAAAGGGATTCCTAACGAGGCTAATGGCTCATAGACAATAGGAAAGACTCCATCACAGGTGCCAACTCAAACTAACAACCTACAGTCCCTCATTCCCCGCATTCTTGTCCCACCCAAGAAGTGTGCCCCTTCTTTACTCAACAGTCCTTTGGCTGCCCCACTTCCTTTCTGGGCTTCAACAACAAGCCAGACAAGAAGTCTCATATCCCTGTAGCTGCAGTTTAGCACCTTCTAGAAATCAATTCCCAAAAATTCTCTCACCCAAAGAGAAATTGCTCACGGGCATGACAATCTGCCTCTTCAGTCCAGCTCCCAAGCTAACCAACTACACAAACATGTATGGCTATTGGTATCAGGTTCAGTTACAGTGAAAGGAAAGTACAAGGATAACTCAATGAGTGAGCGATTGCCAATGGAATGGCTTCCCAGGTGATTGAATGATGGAAGGAATGATGGAAAGAATGATGAATGAATGACCCCAAAAATGAACTAAGTCCAAACTATAAGTATTCATGTACCCAACTTGACACTTGTCATGTTGGGAGCTACTTTGGCCCACTTGTCCCCACTTTAGAACTTAGGATAAAATAATTATACATACTTTATATTTAAGAAATATTAATATAATATTCCTTTTTGGCTTAAGCTTTCTAGCTTATCCCTTTTCTTTAACTTTTATCCCCCTCCCTTTCCCTAACTAGTGGAGTTTAGTCCCCCATACTCTTTTATCATGGTCGGTCTACGTGCAGCGATGTATTTTATATTAATGCTGAGACATATACAAAAATAGGTGCACTGACCTTTAGCATCTAGGCTCTTCGGCCTAATCATAATAAGATGGGCTCACTAGCCTATAAAACATAGCATATACACAAAGGCTCACTGGCTTCGATATCGCGTGCACTTAAGATGTTGCACGCAGTATCCTGGAATGTGCAGACTTCCTCATTTTACTGCGTAGTACATTGCGCACTATGCTATGCAAGGTGCATACAAAAATGATATCTAACAGCTCACCAGCTTAAGTACATTTGCATTTACATTTACAATAGTGTTTGGCCTAGGGATATTATAGATGTCATCCAAATACACCACGGCAAAAGAATTGGTGAAAGGTTGTTAAGAACCAAATATCAACATAGCATAGAAAAACCTCAGAATAAGTACTCAACACCTTGAAAAAGATAGACTTTTAGATAATAATCCTCTTCGAGGGGGAAACCTCCTTATACACCACATAAATTTCCCAATACAAGATGATTCCAAATGAAAATGTCTCCTTGGTATATATACGAGACTAGGAGGTACAATTACAACTAATGAACCCAAGCCGACATAAATAAAATAACATTACTAATGTAATATGCCCCTATTAAGGGGTAATGTGCCACTATTTAGGGCTTAACATGCCTCTCACCTTGAGACAAGTGTTGTCCGCAACGCTTGAGTAATTTTGGATGCTTCTGTATAAAAGACTCATCTTCCCAAGTGAAAACTTCAGCAGGTAGTTTACTCCGCTTGATGAGATACTCTGAAATGGATCTATTCCTCAGCTGGCGAATTCTTGTGTCAATGATGGCTTTAGGCTCCAATATGATTTTTCCTTCCTCGTTAAGTTCTGGCAATATAGTTTGAATTGGGATCTTGTCACATATAACCTTCTTTAAGCATGAAACATGGAAAACTGGGTGTACTCGTGAGGATGCAGGAAAATCCAATTTGTATGCCATAG
>CBVK0100752234.1:0-13753 GCA_900067695.1 Picea abies
ATCAACTTCCCGGGGTCGTAACTTTTGCATACGATCTCCATTTTAGGCGTATGATAGCTCATTGGAAAGATCCATCCGAGGCATACAATGCTCGAGACAAAATACCCAAAAAAACATCGTTTAGGGCCTGAAAATGGCCCCGAAAGTTCAGGACCCGAAAAAACTTGTAAAAATAGTAAACTGTGCGAAAACTGAAAAACTGAAAGAAGCAATGGTGGGGGTCCAAGTGGAATAGGTGGGTGGCCACCAATATCCACTTGGATCAAGGGGAGAGGAGATGGACGAGGAAGCTTCAGGCCTCTACCTGGATATGTTTCTACCAGCAGTGTTCCTGAGTTGGTCAACAACCAATATATTAGATTCTACCTCCACGGCTGCATCTTGCATATGGGCCAGAGTAGTGGCTTTTCTTTCCCTCAACAGGAGGCAGAAATCAGGATCAAAGGTGCTAGCATAAGTGATATTTGCAGAAGCTTCAGAGGGTTTTATCTCAGTAGGGATTTTGTTGTACATTTTATTGAATCTCTTGGAGAAGTCAGAGACAGACTCTCCTTCCTTTCTCTTCAAAGACCCAAACTCTATCATGTAGTACATGAAGTCTTTTTTATCTCCCCACTGTCTCAAAAAGGCATTATCTAAAGCTTCGATCCCATCAATAGATCTAGGAGGGAGGGCCTTGAACCATTTTCTAGCTTCGCCTTGAAGGCTATGGACAAAAATCCTCATCCATACGTCTACATGCATGATGACATTATCATCTGGGAAATGGTAAAAGGCTTCTAGGTGTTCTTCTGCAGTCATGTCCCCCTCACCTGTAAACTTGGACAGCTGCTTGAGGTAACCATCTGCTGGGAGGGCATTGAGAGGCTGCGGTAGCATGAGGGGAGCATACCTAGCGGCTATAATGGCCTCCATTATGGTCACAGGGGGATTTTCTCTTGCCATAGGGATATTTTGTGGAGGAGAACTCGGAGGAGAAGGAGCTTGAAAAGAGGATACTGGGGATGAGATTCTAAGGGGAGTGGGAAACAATAGGGGATTTAGGGAGAAGGCTAGCGAGCTTAAGTCAGCTGATGTTTCCTTTCGCGTAGAAGCGGCAGCAGTAACAAGAGGAGGAGTTGTAAAGCCAGGAGTGGGGAAATCTTCTGTGGTCCTGGGTCTACGCCAAGGTACAACTTCAGGAGAAATGGGAGTGACAAGGATTTCTCCCTCTAATCCCAGACCAGGGGGGGAAACCTCAACAGGAACACTCTCGAAACTTAGGAAACGGGAAACTTCAGAAAGCGGTCTGCTAGGAAACTAAGGAGGAGAAAATGGAGTTCCTACAGAAGGAGATGGTGGATTACCTAGTTCGATGGCGACAAATTCTCCTTCAGAGGCCTTTCCTTTTCCCAGGACCACCTTTCGATCAATCTCAAGTGTATCTAGAGGCAGCTGTGGATGGGACCGCGTGTGTCTGCCTCTGGAAGCCACACTTGACATGGCAGGTTTGCCACAGTGGAGTCGTCACAATGGAGTCGCCAGGTGCACAGTAGCAATATTCAAGGGCTCTGATGCCTGATGCACCTTCAGAATTAGAAGCTCAATGTCATTCAATCCCAGGGAAGATTTTCAACTTCGTCCCTGGCAACGGTGCCAAAAATGTTGGCGACGAAAGTCACTCCTGGATTGCGACAGGAGTAGAGCCCGACGCCCATCAGTTTATGTCACGATTTGTGTATGAAAGGGGTGATAAAATGGAATTAAACTTGGACGACAATGTTTTGTCTCTGAAACTAGGCCAGGCATGCATGGGCAAGTGAGGTCTTAGATGTACTCTAGACAGTGAGTTGTAGTAAGGGTGAGTAGGGGGAAGACTTGTATTAGAGAGATGCAAAGGTCTGTCGTCAACATCAGGTTTCTAGCAGACTGTAGGAGAATGCATTTAAACGTGAGATCTTCTTACATTCAAATGCAGAAAACCAGAGAATACAATAGTGCCACAATAAATCCTTTATCATAACACAACTGCAATAATTCATGTGAATCAGTCAATCATGAACTCCCTTAGTATGAGATGAAAACTAGATGGAATAAGGAAACTGTCTTTCATTAAAAAAGAAATCTTACATACAGATGCATCACCAGAGAACTAGAGTGACTGTTAAAACATTACAATCGAGAGCTGCGCTCTACCATCAATCCCTTGAAAAATATCAAAATTAAGTATATATACTCCCAAACATTTGACCAACAGAGGCTTACTGGACTTTCGACCCGAGGAGTCTCTTCAATCAAATCTGGTCTGCACTCCTCTATCATACGCCACCTTAATTCTGCATGGCTCTCGCCAGGGGGTAGCTAAGCCCTTAAATGCTGAATTAGCGTGCACAGGCTTCCCTGGCGAATCGGGGACTCGGCGTGGCTTCCATGAAAATAACCAGTACAGAGGACCATCTTGGGCAGGATTTCGACCAGGACACCCATACTTTGCAATTAATGAGTGAGGGGAGGTTTCAACCACCCTCTTTCTTCTTCATTCATTCCCAGCAGGTATTGGAATCTAGATTATGTCGAGCTGACATCTGGAGAACACAATCCTCCCTTCTGAAACTTAGCTCGACACTTTTGGCCTACCCTTTGTACAGTCCTTTTTACTTTCTCAGGTGACCATGGGCCATGACCCTATGTCTATCTTCCAGAGTGATTTCAGCATTTCGAGGTTTGTGGATATGAAGGAGAAAGTCTTCTTCCTTCGGAATTGCGATGAGGGAAATGCCGGGAAGATCTAATCGCACACCATGTGTTCATATAGGATGAACAACTAAGATCAATCTCGGCGCTTTGGGGCCCATCTCATCAAATGATAAACATTAGCGCCTCTCCTTTAGGCCTGCTCCTCTGTGACTAGACGCCAAAACCATGGGCCTAATTCTGGGCGCTTTCGGCGTTTCGGGATTCGAGGTTTCAAAAGGTGAAATAACAAGGTGTGCTTACCCCTTGAACTCCCAAATGCCGACGTGATGTGGATGTGCGACACGCGTCCTTCAGATGGATGACCCAGATAGTATTCGCTATTATAAAGGGGGCTGCCCCCATTTACATGCTCACTTGATGTGACCTGGTGCTAGGACCGTGGGCTCAGCTCCAAAGGTGCTTTCGGCATTTCGGTGATTTCAGCTGTAAAGAATGGGAGGCTCCTTGTATCCCGAAACATCGATCCCCGATACGTCGATTGGCCACAACCTGTCCCAATTGGATCGACCGAACCAGATTTGCCTTGAACTATGGGCGCTACCCTTTGTGTTAAATCTCGGGCAACTTGACAGCCCTGGAAAACCGATGACCATCGATTCGCTTTGCAGTTGAATCTCGGTGGTTGACAATCAACACTTCACCCGCTCGCTTGACTTGCAACTGGAAAAGGGATTCTCCCATGCTGCGCTCGGGCACTTCCCATGCTACCTGCAGACCTGGGTACCTTTATGCCCAAGACAAAAATTGTCGCTAACACAAGGCATCATTGCTGGTTCACCTGAGGTCATAAGTTCTCATCGCATGGAAAAACTGCTCACAAAAGGTCATTCTAGTGTCATTGCCCAACTCCACGCCATACAAGCCACAAAGACACCCCCAGTGCCCCAAGACCTCCAAGACCTCCTTTCTAAACATCAAATGGTATTTTCCACTCACCACAGACTCCCTCCTTCCCGCGGTGTTCATGATCATTCCATTCCCCTTGTCCCAGGAAGCCTTCCCCCCAATATCCGTCCATATCGCCACCCCTTTGCACAAAAACATGAAATTGAAAAAATGGTCCAGGAACTCCTTACTGCCAGCGTCATCTGTCCTAGTACGAGCCCTTACTTGTCTCCGATCGTCATGGTACTGAAGAAAGAAGGTTCTTGGAGAATGTGTGTTGACTTCCGTGCTCTCAACAAACTGACCATCAAAGACAAATTTCCCATTCCTATCATTGATGACCTCCTGGATGAATTGAGTGGTGCCCAATTCTTTACCAAACTTAATCTTCTCTTAGGCTATCACCAGATACGTATGAAAGAGGCCGACATTCCCAAGACCGCCTTTCGCACTCATGAGGGCCACTATGATTTTTTGGTCATGCCCTTTGGTTTGTGCAACGCCTCCTCCACCTTCCTGAGCCTCATGAAGCATGTCTTCCGCCCTTTTCTCCGTCATTTTGTCTTAGTTTTCTTTGATGATATCCTCGTCTATAGAAAAACCTGGACAGACCATCTTACTCATGTGGATCAAGTTCTCCACCTACTCTCTCAGCACCAACTTTTCCTGAAACAGTCCAAATGTGCTTTTGGTGCCTCAGAAGTAGAATACTTAGGTCATCTGGTGGGAAAGGATGGCGTCAGGGTGGACGCAAAAATATTGAATCTATGCAAGACTGGCCACACCCCAAGACTCTCAAAATCTTGTGTGGATTTTTTGGCCTCACAGGGTATTATCGCAAGTTCGTTAAGAACTACAGAAAGATTGCAGCACCTCTCACGGCTCTCCTCAAAAAGAACTCTTTCACTTGGACTCCAGCAGCTGCTCAAGCTTTTCAAACCTTGAAGACGGCCATGTGCACCACTCGGGTTCTGGCCCTTCCCGACTTCACAAAGACCTTTGTGTTGGAATGTGACTCCTCAGGGAAAGGAATCGACACTGTCCTTATGCAAGAGGGTCGACCTTTGGCCTTCACTAGAAAGCAACTATCTGAAAGGAATCTGGGCAAACCCATTTATGAAAAAGAAATGTTGGTGATTCTGCATGCCTTTGAGTTGTGGCGTCCTTATCTCTTGGGGCAATGCTTCCAAATTAAGATTGACCATCAAAGCCTCAAGTACTTTTTGGAACAACGCATTTCCTCCCAGGAGCAACAAAAATGGGTGACTAAGATCTTTGGATATGATTATGAGATCATTTACAAGAAGGGCAAAGACAATGTCATGGCGGATGCACTGTCCCAGAAATATGAAGATGAAGGATCCCTTTTTTCTCTTTCCTTCATTATATCTGATTGGATCCAAGCTGTGTGCCAGGACTGGCTTCAAGATCCCAAAAGTTTTCATCTGATCCAGCAACTACAGAACAAGGCTTCTACTCCCCCAGGGTACTCCTGGCTCCAGGATGAGCTTCGATACAAAGGCTGCTTGTATTTAAGTAAACAATCCAAGCTCAAATCCACGATACTTTCTGAGCTTCATGCTACACCCACAATGGGGCACTCAGGGTTCACCAAAACATATGACTGAGTCAAACGTGCTTTTTTCTAGAATGGTATGAAACATGACATCCGTAATTTTGTCACTGAATGTGAGGTGTGCCAACACAACAAGGGAGAAACAGTCAAATCTCCAGGCACCCTCCAACCGCTTCTGATTCCCCCTACTATTTGGAAGGATATCTCTATGGACTTTATTATAGGCTTACCCAAATTGGGGAATAAATCAGTCATAATGGTGGTGGTGGATCGCCTTTCCAAGTATGCTCATTTTTGCGCTCTTCACCACCCATTTATTGCATCCACGGTGGCTCAAATTTTCATGGACCAGGTCTTCAAGCTTCATGGCATGCCGCACTCTATTGTTTCTGATCGAGACCCAACTTTCACAAGCAATTTTTGGCAAGAACTGTTTAAGCTACAAGGCACACAATTGCATCTCAGCTCAGCTTATCATCCCCAGATGGATGGTCAAACGAAAGTTGTCAACAAGTGTTTGGAAACATATCTGAGGTGCTTTGCCTCTGAAAAACAACACCAATGGGCTCAATGGTTACCCCTCGCTGAATGGTGGTACAACACTACATACCATACAACCACTCACATGACTCCTTTTGAAGTGGTATATGGACAGAAGCCACCTTCAGTTCTCTCATAATTACCGGGTACCTCGAAGGTCCATGCGGTTGACAAAACACTTACAGTCCGAGAGGATATCCTTCATACCCTTAAAGAGAACTTGGCCATGGCACAAAATAGAATGAAGCAGCAAGCAGATCAAGGTCACTTCGAACGTCAATTTGTAGAAGGGGATTAGGTGTTTCTGAGATTGCAAACCATATAAGCAAACTTCCCTCAAGGCCGAGAATTGTCATAAGATAGCACCCAAATTTTATGGCCCTTACACAGTTCTCAAGTGTGTGGGACAAGTCGCATATCAGTTAGCTATGCCCAGTCAGTCGAAGCTACATCCTGTTTTTCATGTTTCATGCTTGAAGAAGGTGATTGGAATCAGGTGCCAAATTCAAACCAACCTTCCAGAGTTAGCTGAAGAAGGATCCATTTGGCTACAGCCAGAAGCAGTTTTGGACTAGCGTGAGCATCGCCTGTGTCAGAGAACCATCAAGGAAGTGCTAGTACAATGGAAAGATATGACTCCAACAGATGCCACTTGGGAACCAACTACCATTCTATAGTAGTTTCCCCATCTCAAGCCTTGAGGACAAGGCTGTTTTTAAGGGGGCGGACATGTTAAGGTCCTAACCCGCACATAGGTATAATAAAGGTCAATATTAATAAGGCCTTTCAATAAAATAGAATAAGGCGGATGTAAGAAGACCTAATAGAAGCTTCTTCTTCTAGAAGGATCTTCCTGTAGATGCTTCTCTTAATAGACATATTTAGTATGAATAAGGGTCAAGGGTATGAAAACCCTATCTTGGAGATTATTGTAATAGAGCGCTGCTCGATTGGAGGTTGCACCCTCAAAGAGGCTTGTGAACATTGCTTTCTGAATCAAAGTGCTTTTTCTATTGTTGTTCTTATATCATTTCTGTGTTATTGTGGAGATTATGCTAGATATTTTACTGTTATTCTGCCATTTGTAGCATTTTATTTCTGTTCTGCATATTTTATATATCTGGTATCTTGCACAGCCCATGGGTTTACCCATGATTAGGCCTTTTTGTAAATGTATAAATAAGTAGTAGCTAAGAAATATAGATGGCCATTGGCTAAGTGCATGACTAGTTGGCTTTGTGCAAAGAGTATGTTAAGACTTGCGGAGCTAAATGCAAGTGTTTTGTAAGTTGCTTTGTGCACAGGTGTTGTATGTAAGGCTCTGTGCCTTGATCTGATTTTGGGAAGGAGGATCTGGCGTGCTGTGTGCATACCTCCCATCCTCTACGGAGTTTGGCTCTATGGCTTTGTGCACATGAGAAGATGAATGTAAGGAGCTTGAAGACTAATAAAGAAGAAGAACAAGTTGGTGGACGTAGCCCCACACTGGGGTGAACCACATATATCCTGTGTCTTGATGTTCTTTGTGCAATGCTGTTTATGTGTTTATCTTCTTAGTGTTGTTTTTTTAAAATATGATGAATGCATCTAATGTGGTTGCTTAATTCTTAATGGTATTTGAATGTTAGATCTAAGCTAATGCTATGTGCTAAGTGATTGAAGTACTTGATCTTTATTGTTATTGCACTGATCTGTAATAAGGGTTTAATCTGCGATGTGAATGAGACTCATTAACTAATGCATATTCTTGTTTAAGTGCTCTGTTAAGTATTGTAATCACAGATCTATGTCCCATCTTGGATGTAGACACCTGAGTCCTACAACCCCCCCTACCTCTACCTCGAGCGAGACTTCATATGCTTTGCAGGTGTTGCCGAAAGGGCTGGTAGTTAGGTTTTTGTTGGTGCACTGTTGAAGTGTTGAACCCTGGGTCTGCCCCTGTGCCAACATTATATCTTTGTTATTTCTTTGGCTTCATATTGTTCCTAAAATAATCCGGATCAGGATCCCTTCCATTATAGGATCCATTGTATGGTGTTTCCCTACCATAAGGTTTTTTTTATAATAAAAAGTGGTTTTATATATTGTTCCATATGTCTTGTGTGGTTAATGTATTAAGAGATTTTTTGTACTTAACAATGAAGGGAGGAATCCAATGGGTTAGGTCTCAAATAATGGTGTGGGCAGGACCCAAAGTTTTTTTGTTTTTTTTACTCCTGCGGAGTTATAGTCTGATATGAATAGTAGTACATTGGTGAAATTCCCAAATTCTTAACTGGAAGAAATATGTAGTAATTTCACAACCAGAATGCAAGATGCAAGGTTGCATGACAATGGATCTTATTTGTTCCTTTTCTATTCTATTTCCTTCCCAAGGGTTAGAGTTCAGGGTTTCTATAGACAAGGGTTTTCCTTGTGCTATGTCTCTTTGATATACATGCGCGGTCGAAGAGTAGTACTCGACCCAATATCTTAGGGCACCAACTAAGGAGGCTAGAACATACCCTTAGCCATACTACCCAATTACCTAGGTACTAGAGAGTATCTTCCTGAGTGTTGTTCTCGATGGCACTATAACAGTCCGGTGATCGATCGGTTGATCTACGGAGGGTTTCAGAATACCTAGGCTAGTTCATATACATGTGTTGTCTGATGCACTACCAATCAAAGGGGTATAAACAAGGGTTAAAAGGGTGTCCAACAATGTGATATTACAAACCTCTTGTATTTCCTACATGTATGCTTCCCTGACCGTGGATTTATGCACTAAATGACAGATCGCTATAGTTTTAAGAGGCCAGGATACGTCTCTACCCTAAAAAATTTTAACTCACAATTCCTGCTAAGAAAAGTGCTCTGATACCACTTGTACTGGATCTATTATAATATAAGAAAAGAGAAATTCTGCAGTGAATAACAACAAAACAACAATAGGAAACTGAAATACTACAAAGAATAATAATGGAACAACAAATTATATGGAACCACAACACCAAAATAATACCTTTATTGATAGGAAACAATGTTCACTTTCCTCTTCGAGGGGGAAACCTCTAGTAGAGCAGAGCTCTATTACAATAATTCTCAAGACAAGTACTTCTCATGCCTTCTACTGTTATTTATACTAATTCTATATTCTAAAGAACATTCTAGAGGAAGATCTTTCTAGAAGTGGAAGCTTCTATTAGGTCTTCTTACATTGACTTGTTCTCATTTATTAAATATGCCTTATTAACTAATTTTGACCTTTATTACATGGAAAATATATTATTCTACCTACGTGATGGGTTAGGGAGGTTAGGTCCCTAACAATCTTGTTCTCCCTTACCGTCATCCCTTTTCCCATAAAAATGAAATTGAGAAAATTGTTCAAGAATTGATAGAAGCAGGGGTTATCTGTCCAAGTACCAACCCCTATTCTTCTCCAATAGTCATGATAATCAAGAAAGAAGGCAATTGATGCATGTGTCCTGATTTTCATTGCCTCAACAAAATCATAATCAAGGACAAATTCCCCATCCATGTCATTTATGACCTTTTGGATGGATTGAGTGGTGCTCAGTACTTTATCAAACTTGATATCCATTCTAGATACCACCAGATACATATGAAGTAAGAACACATTCCCAAGACTACATTTAGAACTCATGAGGTTCACTATGACTTCTTGGTCATGCCCTTTGGCCTGTGTAATGCTCCCTTCACTTTTCAAAGTCTTTTGAATAATGTCTTTCATCCCTTTGTCTTAGTTTTCTTTGATGATACTCTCATCTATAGTAAAACTTTGCAAGCCCATCTCTCCCATGTGGATCAAGTTCTCCATCTACTATCTAGGCACCAATGTTTTCTTAAACAATCTAAATGTGATTTTGGAGCCTCTAAAGTTGGCTACCTGGGTCATATTGTCGGAAAAAATGGCGTACAGGTGGATCGTATGAAAATTGAAGCTATGAAAGATTGACCTCACCCTAAAACTCTTAAAATCTTGCATGGTTTCTTGGGTGTTACAAAATATTTCCCCTGTAGACATGTGAAATCTCCCTTGGATTATCAGACCCCTGTTACCAAGACAAAAAAGTACAAATGGTTGCTATACTCCTTTCAGATCTAATTTAGCTAGTAAATGAGGAGAAGAAAAGTGTGACATACCTTATTCTAAGGATTGTCCTTGATGCTCCAAATCTTGAGCTTGATTCTTGGGGCTCCTTGATATTGCAAAGAACAACAAATATACCTTTCTTCCACTCTATATAATTAACTAAACATATCTACATATGAATATTGAATGACAATAGACAAGTAAATGCGAAAGTACACATAATTGAAAGAAATAGGCCAAGAATATTAATTTGAGAACCAAAAGAAGATACTTACAATCTGAGTTTGAAGGTGCGACAACTCCTCCAAGCTCTCCTCATCCAACCCTTTGCATGAACAATATAAGATAAAAATAACAATGCTATTACTGATTTCTTCCTCCTCCTTCCCCATGGAAATGATTTCAATTTATAGGCATGAGAAGTAAAACTACCAGAGAAAATGAGGGATATGGATGAGGATATCGACCCTTAAGGTTTGGATCAGATCCTAAGGTCAATCCCAAGAATGAGGGTCGAACATAACTAACCCAATATGAGAGAGATGACCCATAGAATTTGGTGGAGAAGAACCCCCTTTTTCCTCAAAAATAATGGCACTCCCCCATAGTGAGAGACAGGGCACCATCCTAGTAGTGGTGCTCCCCTAACATGGAAAAGGCGTACCATGGCACTCCCCTAGTGATGTAGGAGTATCACTCCACCTCAACATGTGCCAACTGATTAGCATGAGTGGTGCACATTCAAGGAAGGAAGAGGCGCCTCCCTCTCTTTTTGCCTTCGAAAATCTAAATCATGATTAGGGAAATAAATGATGACAGGTTGGTAGAGCCCAGTTGTTCCTTCATACAAGCTATAGATGAGATCACCATTAAGTGGTTGATGGTAGGAGGGATCTGTGTCCAATTTGGATCAGATTTTCATCATTGTAATCTGCCTCATTAGTCAGACATTTTGAATGGTGATTAGACACCACTAGATTAGCTTGGAGGGAAGCTCATCAAGCCCCTCTTGTATAAACTCTTGTATTGTTGCCAGCAGAAGACATATAGAAGATAAATATAGGAGACAGTGGAGGAGAGTTGAGAGCTGAGACTCAGTTTTAGTCTGGACTCACATATTGTAATGGACATTCCACCATTAATAGAAAGTAACAGATTTTCCTATTTGCCAATTTCTGTGTAATGGATGTTTAGTTGTGAATGTCATTTGTATGCGTATATGCTATAGATGTATGCTAGAAATTGTCTATAGGGATAGAATCATAACCTTATATCTGTGGGTGTGTTGGATTAATTTTGGTTCTCGAGGCTAAGTGAAAGGAGTGCGCGAAAGAGGGTGGAAACTCTGTGAGTTGACGCAAGGAGTGCGTGTCTGAACTTGTTCAAGTTAGAAGAGAAGCTGCCATGAGGGTACACCAGGATAATTCACAGACTCGAAGGGAAATTTCAAGGTGGTTGAATACATTGGGAAGAAAGACTGTGTAGGAGGAAGCACAACACAGAGTTACTGAATACTCTGTAATACTCTGCCAGGAGGGCAGAGAGCAAGTGCGAGAGCATGCAAGAGAATCACATTCTGGAGTGTTGGAAGCATTGAGAGAACCCTAGGGTTGCTGAACACTCTGAGGAAGGAAGGATTTGCAAGAGTACATCGAGCAAGGAAAGGAGATGCCTTAAGACTTCTGGAAGGGATCAGGGAGAAACCATTAGAAGGCTTAGCCGAGCACAAGGAGTGCACCAAGAATAGAGTAAGTTCATCTTACAAGCTCAAAAGGAAGGGCGTTAAGTTGCCAGGAGGGCACTAGAAATTCTATGGAAGGACACAAAAGAACTGAGAACCTCGAAGGTTTCAAGGTGAGAAAAATATTAGAATAATTTGTGTTATAACCCTAATTTGCAACATACATGCTTACCTGGAATCAGGCCATCTCAGATCCCTTCTTTGCCAAAGCACTGCTGAACAACTCTTTAAAAAACCTCTTTTATAAGGGCCCACATGCCCTACTCCATTACTGCATGTGTGTACACACCAGATGACCTAAAATAGCCCGTGTGGACAGACAAAAGCACGAAAAAAGGAAAGTTGCCGATGGAACACATAGATTTGGGTGAGTTAACTGAAACTCCCAGCCATGCATGGATGAGGGTTCGTCCAAATACCTAGCTTCTTATAGCCTATAAAAGAAGGGTTAGGGGTCCCATTTGGAAGAGAAGAAAAGAGAGTAAAGAAACTCTGCCCAATTGCATATTCCCATTGTCCCAACCCTTTAGCCTTCCTTATGCAAGAGGAGATACAAAGAAAATAAGTTGGAGGACATTTGAAGAGGAGCACAGGATCAGGATTCGCGGAGTAGTGGCCGGTCTCGACATTGTAAGTTGATTCATTAAAGTTAATAATAAAGAAATGCTTTTCCCGTCCCACTATATGAGTTCTTCATAGTTCAGTAAATATATGTTTGAATCTCTAACACATTATTCTATAGGTAAAATGCATGTGTAGTTTGTTGCTTGTTTTGTACGTAGGTAAATCTTGAGAGGATAGCTACCAACAAGTGATCAAGCGTGAAGGGGGGTCAACATCAAACATCTGAAACAAGGTATGTTGGTCTAAGCATGTATTTGCTGAAAAGGAATGGGGTTTAAGTCTAGGGACAAAGGTAGAAAGTAGATTTCTTTTGGTCATATCTGCATGCATAAGATAACCCTATTTTCTAGTCTGTAAGGGGATTTCCCTCACAACAGAATTGGCGACCATATTGGGGATGTCTCTAGGGTTCCTGGAATTTTATTTTTTGGGTAGTTTTAAAAGACTGGTTTTCTTGCCTATTTTTTAGTTTCTGTAAAGTCTGAGCTAGCAGAGAGTCTGGTTTTCCATACCATCTGTCTCTGTTATTTTATTGATTGTGTTTTTTCGAGACCCACAGAGGTACATGTGGCCTGCATAAGGTCTGCATGTGTGTACCCATGCCCTACTCTCTTATAGCCCGCGTGTGAACGCTAGCTGAAGAAGTAGCAGTAGCGTGTAGGTTCCAGAAAATTTTTGAGGCAGTCATCCTCGTCCCTGTTATAATCAGTCAATTTCAGGGGCTTTCTGGAACTCTGTCTAAGTCTTGGTTGTTTGTAGTCTTATCTCAGATTGGTTTGTTTTACAATTTTTTTCCTTTCATTGTTTGCTTTTTTCTGTTAAAAAGAGTGTCTAAGCCTTCAAGGGATCCTGGTTCTCAATATTAGTGGTCTCTTACTGGTTTGGATTGTCTGTGTTTATTTTGTTTCAGAGTTCTAGAGATACACATGGCCTGTATAAGGCCAGCACACGTGTACACGCTCTCTGGCTTTACACAACTCACATGCACACACTTGCTGTTGGATTGTCAGTAGTGTGCTTGTGCAGGCTAGTTTTTGTTGAGGGTAAGGCAATCATCCTTTCCCTTGATGAGAGATATACCTCTCAAGTTTTTGAATCTCTATCTTAGTAGTTAGTAGCTTAGGATTGATCTTAGCCTTAGCTTGCTTTTTCTCATTCAAAAGTTGTCATAGAAAATAATTTTTTAGGGTTTTTAGACAAGTGTGAGTCATTTTTTAAGTTGCTAGTGTGTGATTTCTTGAAGTGATTCTTTGCGATCTGCGATTTAAGTTGCTAGTGTGTGATTTCTTGAAGTGATTCTTTGCGATCTGCGATTAGAAAAAAATTGTTTTTCTTGGTTTTTTACTTGTTTGTATTTTTCCTTTTTGCTTTATCAACATTTAAATAAAAAAAAATCTCTTTCATTTTCTTGTTGGTTGAAGAGTGTAATTTTGCATTATTAACCTGGGAAAAGTCTTTATTTCATAATTTCTTTGTAGTTTACTTAGATCATAAGTAGATCGTAGTCGAGTGAAATTCTTTTTGAGTTTGTTGTCCAAAAATCTTAGAAAAA
>CBVK0100752235.1:0-11243 GCA_900067695.1 Picea abies
CTAAATCTAAAATTTATTAGACTTTTATGTTTGTAGGGTTAACCAACTAGTTCAAGATTAGGGCCTTGGATTAGGTTGGAGAGGAAACTCTTCAAGGCCATTAAAATCAAACATTGGAGTCTGAGTTAGGGAGTGTCTAAGTCCAGTATTGTGAAAATTATCCAGGACCCCCCTCTAACATAGGGGATAAACACGAGGTAGTGGAGATAACCCCTCCAAAGCTGGACCAATCGTAGTGGAGAACACATATAGAGGGCTTGTCTTGGGATTCCGTCGATTGCATTTGCCACGGGGCTTCGTGGGTCTCAAATCTGTTCGAGGTCCTCAGTTTTCTTCTGAACCACTTTATTTTGATACCCTTGACAAGTTTCAGGTTCGATACCCTACTCATTGTGGTCTACCCAACTTTCGACTGTACCCGCCTGGTGACTGTTCATGCGCTGGCAACCTAGTTGCCTATCTTTTTTAGGGACATACACAAGTGACTGCGGGGATATACCGTGGTACCTAGGACAGACATCAGGCCACTCTTTGCAGAGTATACCCAGAGGGTGCTTCCATTTTTGAGTTGCACTTGCACCGGTAAGTTGCTTTAGTGTTGGTTGTTGTAACTGTTCTTCCAATTAATTTAGTGTTTACCTGTCTTATCTTATAGGGACTTTTTTTAGTGTGTGTTACTTTTGAACATTTAGACTACCCTAGAGTGTCTTTGATCTTCTCACACAGTGGAGGATCACGAGCTTCGCCGGTCACAAAGGCTTCTTGGCCTCCCACCGGTTACATTGGAGCCACCCCCGCCACCACTAAGGTTAAAGCTAGACCAACAAGGGTCTTTTGAAGTGACTGGGTCACAAGAAATTGTGCTTGACCAACATCCAAAAGAATTGACCATCTTAGACCTTGGAGTGAAAGATTTTGGTCTGGTTGAAACTTCTACCACTAATCTTTCGACACCCACCATCGTACTGATTTATCCTTACGAGTGCCAGACAGTGTTGCACTCAGCAATGGAAACAAATGCTGTTACTCCTTCTGGGAAATCTTCAATTCCCACTACGGTTGTCACCACAGGAGAGTTTTCACCTCCTAACCCACCGTCACCAGTCTGATCCACCATGGTCTCGACCACCTCTACATCGCATAGTGGTCTGATCTTGTCTTTGGCGGCGACCACGACCCCTTTCACACCAAGTGCGACAGCCCCTCCGTTCTCATACGGGATGCCTAGTTCGGGTACAAGTCCTGTACTTTTCTACTCCACTTTACAGACTTCAGGTCTGGGGCAGGGAGCTCTAGCGCTCCTCTGCAAGGTCACATGGGGGGCACTCCTGCTCCTTTTAACACTTTCCCTTTTTGAGGAGGTCATATACCTCTTTCATCGCCTTCACTAAGTGGCTTGCATCAGCAATCCATTGGGAAACCTACACACCATAGTTTATTTGGAGCGGGGAGTCAAGGACCACCTTCACATAATATTCCAGTAGGTTCGACACCATTTTCTTTGATCGGAACGTTTGGTAACAATGCCTTCCCGTCATCCACTTTCCCGACTGGGGGAAATCCCAGTTTTGGACAACCTATTCCTATGCAAGGTACTATTCCTACACAGAGGGAAAACCTAGGAACTACTTCCGCATCAAGGCCTTGGAATTCTTGGCAGGGATCCATTCCCTCGTTCAGAATGCCGATTTGGGGTAATTCTTTCCACAATCAATGGAACCCTGGCCAAAATACTATACCTATCCCCATGGGACCGACATGGGGCAATCCTTCCCAAAGTCCTTCGAATGTAATGCATGTTGAACCATCTATGTCCTATTTTGGAAATCAGTCGATGATGTCTCCACATATGCAAAATCCATATGTTGGCCAGGACCATGGTTTCTACCAGAATCTGGGCCAGCAGCCGAACTTTTCTTGATGGTGCCAGCCAAACTCCAGGCCCCTTTTTCCCAGGTTATCACCAACAACCCAAACTACCCTTCCTGGTGACTTTGCACTTGCCAGATTTGACAAGGTTGTTGAATGACCCTATCTGTCACGATCTACATTGGCCTCCTATGATGACGAAGTTTCCTTCGAACATCCCAAAGTTCAAAACCAAGCCTAACGAATATCCAAGAGATCATGTGACTACCTTCCATCTTTGGTGCCCATCTAACTTGTTGAAATACAACTCCGTACAATTGCGATTGTTTCAATGTACTCTCATTGGGAGTGCCGCAAAATGGTACATTGAGCTCGATCGCTCAAGATACTCTTCCTTCGGTGAACTAGCAAAGGCTTTCCTAAACCATTTCCAGTTACTTGTGAGAAATGACGCTGGCACAGAGCTACTTGCCAATTTCGAACAGACAACATCGGACCATATATCTGATCACATCCGAGAATGGAGACACCAGAAGAGTTTAATTAAGGTGCCAGTCCCACCAGCATTCCTGCTTGAGTGGTTCCTTAAGTCTTTGGTCCCGCAGTTATCCAAAGACATCGCGATGTTGGGAGTATTGTCCGAAGAAGACGCCATCATGAGAGATCAACAATTTGAGCTCATCTATTCTTAGTCCGGTTTATTATACAACATCTTGCTAGATGTGCCACACTCAATACTTGATAAAACTAGATAGAGAGCTGGACCACATGCCGATGGTATTGCTGGTTCAGCACAAACAAAGCCCACTGAGCAATTGACAAAATAGTTGCAGCAGTTATCTATACAACACATAGCGGCTAGCCAAACTACTACTTTGGTTGCTCCCCCTACCAAAACGTCGGAGGTACACACAGTGCAATCGACTAACCAAAAGGCCACCCAACAGCCCGAAGGAAAGAAAAAACAATGAAAGAAGTGTAAGGGGGATAAAAAACCTACCGATAATGCTGGCGAGGACAACACTGAGAAACAGAAGGCGAGGTATCCATGCAACTTGTGCGCAAAAGACCACCCGACCCATCTATGTCCTCAGCTTGTAGAAGCCCAAAAGTTTGTGATGCAGCAACAGCCTACTGTGTTGACCAATCTATTTCAACATGGGCAAAATCTAACCCAAGCCTCTACAAGCACGGAAGGGGGCAAGCAAGAACCCTCTCTGCTTGCGAACAACCCTGCATCCGCAAACGTATATATGGTGAGGGGTGATGCTTTTATATAGACTAGAGCACATGACTATAGTAAACCAAGCACTTCTGAGAAGGGTAAAGAAGCTGAACTCCCATCTCTTCCTCTACAGATTGAGAAGATGTTGGGTGAAACAATGACATGCATTCCCAAAGGCGCATTCAAAAAAGATTCTCATAACCCAAACGCAAGGGCTGCCCAGAACTACTCTGTGGTGGAAGATTTGTCACAAACCCCTTGTGCGATGTATGCTTTGGAGGTCCTCCAAAGCTGCCCTTCCTAGAGGAAAGCCTTGTTAACCGCTTTAGGATCTACCAAGACTTGTAATCTGGGTACAATCATGCTAGATACAACTGAATTAAAACCTCATCTTCCTTACCATGTGGTGTTTCAGATAGTAGTAGCTTATCCCACGAAAATTTTTACTCAGAATATCTTCCGCACAATGGTTGATGAGGGTTCCTCAACAAGCATTATGTCGTTGGCATGTTGGAAGGCCATTGGCCAGCCTGTTTTGTCTCCATCACCTACTCTTCTCACCGCTTTTGACGGTCATTCATTCCGACCACATGGTATCGTTCCTTCTTTCCCCTTGCAGTTAGGAGGGAAGACTGTGTGTGTCGAAGTAGAGGTAGTCGATGCTCCCCTCGACTATAACCTCTTGTTAGGAAGGAGTTGGACTTATGCCATGCAAGATGTGGTTGCTATAGTTTTCTTGGTCTTTTTTTTTCCACACAAGGGCTAGATAGTGACCATCGATCAATTGTCTTTCTCCAGACTTGACCCTGCATTAGGGGAATCCACGGTCCTGATGATTGATAATCCTCAACCAGTTGTCGTCAATGTAGGGGTTGGTTTGTGCCCATATTTGATGGGTACCTTCGATTACCCACCCCCTTAAGGCGATATCAAGTTTATATCCAATCACCATAAGGTTGAGATTTTTCAAGTTTCATCGTTCTGCACGACTTACTTCGACGATCTGTGGATACTTCCTTCCCCATCGGCCATGATGGATGGGACAGGGCACCCGAGCATGTCCATTCCCTTGTCCTCAACTGAAGTAGTGTACTCTTTAGTCCAACAAACTTCAGCCCACACTGATCTAGCTCCTGCACAAGAGTTCAATCCACTTCTAGAGCCTATTTTGGCTCAGGGTTCTCTCACTCATGCCGATTCATTAGACTTAGTCTCGCCCTCATCTGCAACAATAATTGAAGAAATGACTAGTCCAGATAAACCCTTGGAAGATATTCATCATAGATCATACTTCCTCCCAGAGTTAAGCCGAATTGCAGCGAAAGAATTCACCATGACTATGACGAGAGATCGGCCTTGTTCTGTTAATCCCTTAGCCACACATGAGGTTTATGTTGAGGGTAATATGGAAACTATCGCTGAAACCTTACCAATCAATATCTCCCAAAACCTTGGCATCATGGAGAATGTCTTCGTCGGAGCTAACTGCTCCCCCGAAGAGATTCAAATCTACACATATCTTTTTAAAGAATTCCGCGACATTTTTGCTTGGTCTTACGAGGAAATTCCTGGCATCGATCCAAAAATAGTTGAACGTGAAATCACAACGTATCCAGATGCCAAGCCTGTCTGGAAAAAACTTCATCCAGTTAATCCCAAGAAAGCAGCAGCCATTAAGGTTGAGTTTGAGAAATTTCTAAAAGCCGGTTTTATCTATCCTATCCATTTGACCCAATGGGTGTCAAACCCTGTGCCTGTCAATAAAAAACAAGGCACAATTCGTGTATGTACAGACTTCCGTGATTTGAACAAGGCCTATCCCAAAGATAATTTTCCCACACCTTTCATTGACCAAATCATTGATGAATGTGCAGGTTGCAAAGCCTTTTCTTTCATGGATGGTTTTTCGGGATATAATCAAATCCAAATCAAAACCAAAGACTAACACAAAACGACATTCATCTGTCCATGGGGTACATTCGCGTATCGTAAGATGCCTTTTGGTCTCAAAACTGCTGGAGCCACCTTTCAACGGGCCATGTCTTTTTCTTTCCATGACCTCAAACATATAGTCGATGCCTATTTAGATGATTTAGCATCTTGATCTCACAAGAGAAAGGATCATCCCACACACCTCTAACTTATCTTTGAATGCTGTCGCTACTTTCAGATTCACTTGAATCCAAACAAGTGGAGCTTCTGCGTAACGTCAAGATGATTGTTAGGTTTCATAGTATCAACAATAGGGATCATGGCCGATCCTCTCAAGGTTGAGGCAATAATTCAGTTGCCCTACAATCCTTCAACTTCAGAGTCTATAGCGCAAGGAAAATTTTCTAAGACACTTTATCGCTAACTATGCTAAGATCACCAAGGGCTTTATGCGCTTACTTAAAAAAACACGTTCCTTTTTATTGGGACACTGTCGCTCAATGCTCTTTCACTGCATTGAAACATGCACTCAGAACTTCCCCTCTGCTCCGGCCACCTAACTATAACAAGGATTTTCTATTATATTTGGCTGCAACAGAGTCAACCATTGGCATGGTCTTAGTTCAGGAAGATGATTTGTTCTCAGAATATGTCATCTATTACCTGAGCCAAGGCCTTGTAGGATCGGAACTCAATTATTCTCATATCAAAAAACTTGCGTTTGCAGCAGTCCATGCTGTTCAATGGTTCCATCATTATGTTCTATTTCGTAAGACCACCATCATCGCTGTCATGAATCCATTTTAGTACATGTTGACACGATGGGTAATAGGTGGAAAAATCAGTGGATGGATAGTCATCCTCCAGGAATTTGACTTAGATTTCGTTTCAGCGAAGTCCAAAAAGTCACGGTTCGTTGCAAAACTTTTTTCAGAACTTCTGGTTGAGTTAGGTGATCTTGTGCCCAAAGAGTCACCTATCAGAGGAGATATATTTTTGATCACCTCTTCAGATCCCTGGTACAGAGATATACTTATCTATCTCCAGACTTTGAAGTGCCCCACCATTGCTTCTCGTGATGAGCATCGATGCATACGCCATCCAGCTAAGAATTATCTCATACTTGATGATACATTGTATCAGAGAGGTGTAGACTGCATCCTACGCTGATGTCTCACTCACGAAGAAGCGGTTATCGTGCTTAATGATTTCCATATCGGAGCTTGTGGCGATCACTTGTCTGGGTTGGCAATAGCCCAAAAGATTCTATGCATAGGTTACTTCTGGCTGACACTTATCAAATATTGTATTGAATCGGTCAAGATGTGCTACCCATGCCAAATCTTCTCTTGAAAGATGAGGGCACATCCCGCTCCCATGTTTCTTGTCATCACAGTTGGTCCCTTCACTAAGTGGGGGATTGATTACACTACATGCAACCCTCCTTTAGCAAGGGGGCACTGCTATATCATCGTAGTTGTAGACTACTTTACAAAGTGGGTTGAAGCTATGCCAACGTTTAAAGATGATGGAGAGACTACATCTCTCTTTTTATTCAACCAGATAATAGCAAGGTTTGACATCCCAAGGGAGATTGTCACTGACCATGGTAGTCACTTTCAAAACTAGATGATGACTGAGTTAACGTCAAATCTTGGGTTACGGCAGGAACATTCGTCACCTTACTACCCCCAAGTAAATGGTTAGGTGGAAGCTGTGAACAAAACTCTTAAAACCATTCTACAATGAACGATCAACTCAACCAAGTCAAATTGGCATTTTATGTTATACTCGACATTATGGGATTACTAAACATCTGTTAAGACTGCAATCAGTTTCTCACCTTTCCAACTTGTTTATGGGCTGGAGGCAGTCTTGCCTATCGAATGTCAGATCCCATCTCTACAGTTGGTAGTACAGTTATTGCGAGACACTTCCCCAATTGAAGAACGATTACTATACCTTGAGAAGCTCAATGAGTAGCGTCATGATGAGGCTCTGGCCAACGAGGCTCACAAACATAAGGTCAAGTGTCAGTATGATAGGTCCGTTTGTCCTCAGATTTTCTCTGAAGGCGACCTTGTCCTGGTCTATGACCAAGATAAGGACCCCCTGGGGGCAGGAAAATTCAAACCCATGTGGTTCGGACCTTTCATCATAAAAGAGGTTTTAAAAAAGGGCGCTTATCGTTTGGTTGACTTTGAAGGGAATGCTTTGGCGGAGCCTAGAAATGGGCTCTACCTCAAGAAGTATTAATCATAGGTAGCTCACTGTGGGTAACTTTTTGTAACATATGTATAGTCTTTATACTATTACTTTTTAATTACTTTTAGTATTATGGACATGTCGTTGATGTTATATTTCGTCACTGCGGTAGATGTTAAGTGATTCCAAGGTGTTCATTGGGTATGCAGACAGTTCTAGTCGGCACACTCAGAGGCTTGCATCCGCAGCTTGGGTAATATTTACACCTCAAGGCCAGTTATTATCTTCCGGAGGTATATGCTTAGGCGACACCACAAATAATGTCGCCGAGTATAGTGCAGTTATTGAGTTGCTTTGTGACGCTTTGTCATTGGGTATCTCTCATCTTCGGGTCTATCTCAATGCTCAACTGGTTGTATCTCAGTGAAACAGAGTATATCGGGTTCATGATCCAATTTTACATCGACGCATCCTTAGGGTACGTATCTTAGAACGAAATGTTGATTATATTACATATTTTCATGTTCCTAGGAGATTAAACCAAGTTACATATACTCTAGCTAATCAAATTTTAGATTGGCATTTTGCACACATAGGAAAGAACATTCACATAAACATGTAAATACATTTTTTGCACACATGATCCATAAGACACGAAAGACAAAAAAAAACCATATATAATATCATAAAGTAACCAGAGTACACCGATGTATGCAAGTGCCTCAAAAATAGGACCAATAACGAGTCAGAGGGCTTATGCCCTCAAAAAATATATACAAGTAGTGCTCGTGGCACGTAAAAAGGTCTAGCTAAAGTCAAGGCCTGTGGGCCCTGTTATACTGATCCAAACAACCAGACCCATGTTTGTGGTGCCCCCACTACATGAGGATGCATAGATGGTGGTAGGTCCTCAATCTCTGCCATCGGGACCATGTGAGTGAGTGCAGTAAAGTTCCACTCGACTCGTCTCAATACCCTCTCAGCCTCCTCAGCTGGAATATCTCCTGCTACTATGGTCCCCCTGTGGCAGCAGGTGCGGCCCCTGTGATCCATATTTTATGAGAGGAATGAAATGAATATAGATTATTAATGGGTGCTTAACACAAAATAACAAAGATACAGTAAAATTGGTTTTCTATTCAATAACGAAATACACTGAAATTGTAAAATGCAGAAGAAACAACCTTGCTGGAATGGTGGTGGCTTATCTCTGAGAAGAGATGTGACGGCAGTGCACATTCACAAGAAGAAGGTCACAATGAGGCTCTGAAGGACTTTTTACAATAAGAAATAATGCCAAAATCCCTATACATCCAAAAACCTAACAAAGTCATGTGGGCCCCGTTTGGGTAAGCTAGTACATCAACTTCCTGGGGTTGTAACTTTTGCATACGATCTCCGTTTTAGGCATGTGATAGCCCGTTGGAAAGGTATCACCAAGGATATTCATTTTGGGGCCTCAATAATGATTTTGACTATCACTGAGGAGATCGATATCGAAAAACCTTCATTTAGGCCCTCAAAATGGCCCCGAAAGTAAAAACTGCTAAAAATAGTAAATTGCCAAAAATGTCAGAAAACTGTTTTGAGCCAGTTGGAAAAGGTGGGTGGCCACTGATATCCATCTAGATAAATCCTCCCTCCTTAGGAAGCAATGGTCTCCATTGCGTTGAGGTCCCCCATTAGATGAGGAAATTTCTACTGAATTTGGCCCTGGGTGAGCCACTTGCCTTGGTGCAGGAGCTGGCCTGCTTTGACGACTCGATAAAGTTGGATCCTTTGTTGTTGAGTGCCCTTGATATTTCTGTCCATGTAACATACCCACTACCTATAATAAAAATTTTTGTTCTTCCTCAAGGAACAGAACCCCCAAAGTCCTATAGGGGTCTAGTGCAGGCTAGTTCTTCCCTGTTCACCTCCCTGTGATCATGGGTTAGGACCACAGGTCAAACAAACCAGGTGCCTTTCACAACTCGCGACCTCACGAGTCGTGAGTCAAAGACCCTCGAATTTTCTTCACAAATCACCGATACCCAAGATCACGAAATGGGTATAGCTCCTTCCTTTATTAGTGCCCTCACTACATGCAACCGCGGGCTAGGCTCAAATGTTAGCACCTCTCGCAACTCTCACCACCTCGCAGGTTGAACCGTCGAGCCTTCACCCTCCTATTTCCTGATTCCCCAGGATGCGAGAATTCAACGGAATGTTGACTTCTCGCTCCAGGAAACACATGTACACCCGTCTATTACACAGGTCCCACCTTATGCTCTGCCATGCGACCACACGAACCTCGTCTCTTGGCAATTCGTGACTTGCGAATCCTAATGCCAATACTTCGAGACTTCTCGCGGTGAGATCCCGAGGCTTCGTGCCACCTGTATTCCACTCACCGGTCTCGTTATGGCTCACACTGTCCTCCAGCTGTAGGGGTATCGCTTCTCGCAGTCTTGTGATCCCCGTGGCCAAATTATCGATCCTTTTCTCGCGAGGCTCCGATACACGATCCCACGTGCGGATCCAACGGTCCTCCCGTGATCCGAATCCAACGGTTATTCACCTTCTCGCTTCTCGCATCCTCGTGACTTTGAATACCCAATACTTGGGCTCTCACCCTGTGAGCTACCGAGTTCGCGAGATCTCTCGATCTCTGACACCTGTCCTCTTCAGATGGATGGCTCACAACTTCCTCGCCACTTCGCCGCTTCGTGACTTAGAGCACCCAACACTTGGGCTCTCAAATTGTGAACTCCCAAGTTCGCAAGATCTCTCGATCTCTGCCACCTGTCCTACTCAGATGGACGAATTCGATCCTCTCGTGGCTTCGCCACTTGTGACTTGGAGCATCTAATATTTGGACTCTTACCTCGCGAACCTCCGAGGTAGCGAGATCCATGGATATCTGCCACCTGTCCTCCTCGGATGGATGGCTCAGATCCTCTCATGGCTTCGCCACTCGCGACTTGGAGCATCCAAACTTTGGGCTCTTACCTCGCGAACCTCCGAGGTAGTGAGATCCCTGGATCTCTGCCACCTATCCTCCTCGGATGGATGGCTCGGATCCTCTCATGGCTTCGCCACTCGTGAATTGGAGCATCCAAACTTTGGGCTCTTACCTCGCGAACCTCTGAGGTAGCGAGATCCCTGGATCTCTGCCACCTATCCTCCTCAGATGGACGGCTCGGATCCTCTCGTGGCTTCGCCACTCGTGACTTGGAGCATCCAAAATTTGGGCTCTTACCTCGCGAACCTCCGAGGTAGCGAGATCCCTGGATCTCTGCCACCTTTCCTCCTCGGATGGACGACTCTGATCCATTTTGCCTCTATTCACGAGGCTTAACCCTCGTCTATCTCCTTAAAGATCTAACGACTGTCGGGATTCCTAGTTCAGATCTGACGATTCAAATCGATCCCGATGCCGCGCCTTTTCCTACTGCTCTTTGGACGTGGATAAATCAACAGTCCAGATGCTCTCATGGAGCCTGGGGGTCTACGATTCGGATTTCCTCGCTATTCTCGAAGATAGAGGAAAAAGGGCTAAGGAAATTTAACGCCCTCGTGTATCTCTTCAATTTATCGATCGTGAATGACTGCAGATTTTCCGACAGGATCTCATCCATTGATCAATACTTATCCTTACGCTTCTACTTCAGGATTTCAAGAGGGTCATTCCTCTTCACACAGGGTTGTTAAGACTTGCACATTCAAGTCCTTCTTCCAGGTTCTTGGTAAACCTTTCTAAGGAGGGAATCTCTGTGAAGAGGTCTATTCTGGGGCATTCCTGGATACAGATAAGGGAAAAAAATTCCGGAGAACGGATTGGAAGTCTGACTTGGTTCAACTTATGCATGATTAGATTCATTTTTATCGACGTAATTCATGCATGGATTCCTCTATTACAAGCATATGTCCATTAATTATTATCAAAACATTCACAGACATTCTTACACTAAAATCATTCACAATCTCACAGTGCTGTGAGTATATATATATATATATATATATATATATA
>CBVK0100752237.1:0-28277 GCA_900067695.1 Picea abies
TCGGAATGGAACCTCAGTCGTAGATCTAGACGGGTGGACTCTGGCCGTCCAGATCTACTCGCCGCTTATCCTAAAGAATATTCACATCCTAGCATAAGTTAACATCTTGTTTTCCACATCTAACGGTCATTATAGACCCTGAGATCCTCCGAAAGAATCTCTTCCGTTCATCGGGGTTTTGACACTCGCGATGTCCCAACAATTTGGTTCACCTATCCCCAAAACTTGATACGCTCCTCTGCTGCCTTAGCCTCCCGGGCTAAGTCTTTAATTCACGTGACCTCTATCTCACAAGACCGCAGCCTTGTCCCCCCTCGGGGTTTCGGACTTTCCAATGTCGAAATGCAATCGTCCCCAGGACTCGCGATTCCTCGAATCCCGATGCGTCCTTCACACGCTTGCTCTCCTAGCTAGGCTCCTAGATCACATGACCATGATCCTCGTGACCACAGTCTTATCCCTCATCGGGGCTAAGGGGATTTCAATACCACAATACATACGTCCACTGGATTCCCGACTCCTCGAATCCCGATTCCCCGCTGCACTGACAGTTGGCCTCCACTGGGACCCTTCCCTCAGCCCTGACGTGCTGACATCTGTCCCCCACTGATCAGGATTTTTCGTTTCGCGATTCCAAAGTGCACAGATAACTTGTCACCGAGATCTCTGATGCCTCGATGGACCAAACTCCGATGGACGGCCTCCTCGTCGGGACTTTCCCCGATGGCCTGGATCTCTGCCACGCGTCCCCACAAGCAGATAGTCCTGATCCAATCTCTCACTTTCACGACTTCTGGTGCTCTGGAAGTCTTGCCTTCCAAATCTCCGATATGCCGATGGGCTCTCGATCTCGCCACATGTCCTCACAAACGGGCGGCTCTGATCTCGTCTGGATTTCGAGACTTGTGATGTCCCACTCTTTCGACCTCAGGAAATCCAATTTCTCGATGCTGAATATCCCGACTCTCTGCGGATTTCTGACATGCGTCCCAAACGGATGGACGGTCTAGATGAACTCTCGGGGTTCGCGACTTATTGTGTCCCGATTCCCTCGACCTCGGGAACTCCAATTTCCCAATGTCGAATATCCCGACTCTCTGCGGATTTATGACACGCGTCTTAAAGGGATGGACAGTGCAAGTTAAGCCTCGGACTTCGCCGAATACCAACCCAAAAAGCACTTATCTATGTGAGTCCCGATGGCCCAAACGTCGATGACTCCCGATGGTTTCCACCTATCCCCATCAGATGGACGGCTCTGATTGTATCAGGGGTTTTCACTATGGATTTTCCCAACCTCTTACTCACATACCTCCCGATTTGCCGACTCTCTTCAGATCTTTGCCACGTATCTCACCCTAATGGACGGTCCAGATCTGATCTTGCTATTTCGAAACTTATAGCATCCTTATTCCCTTAACCTCAGAATCTCCAATATCCCGACTCCCGATGGAAAACCTCGATCTCCGCAACGTGTATCCTCAAACGAATGGTCCAAATCTTCCCGGCATTTCAAGACTCGAAGTGTTTCGGTTTTCTTGTTCTCGAGAGTCCCGATATGCCGAAAGCTGGAATCCCGATGGTAACCCTCAGGCAGTTCCTATCCGATCCGACGGCTGACAGGTAATTGGACCCAGATCTAACGGTCTTGATCCGTTCCTCTTGCGCACAGTTCAGAGACTAAACTCTGAGCATCTTAACCATATCCAACGGCCGACGAGGTTTCTGATGAGATCTAACGGCTCAGATTGTCCCACCTTGTGCATTCCTCCACTACTTCGTGGATGTGGAAAGATCCATGGTCCAAATGTTCTCCTAGGTCTTGGAATCTACGATCCCGATTTCCTCGTTGTTCATGAGGATAGAGGGAAAAAGGGGCAAGGTGTATAATGCCCTCGTTACTTCCATCAATCCAACGGTCATGACTGGCTATGGGTCACCCGACGAGATCTCATTCGTCGATTTGTTACATATCCCTACACCGCTACCTCGGAACCTTAAGAGAGTCATTCTTCCTCGTATAGGGTTAATAAGACTTGCGCGTCCAAGTCATTTTTCTGGGTTCTTGGTGAACCTTCCTAAGGTGGAAATCTCTGTGAAGAGATCTATACCGGGCATTTCCGAAGGTAGACACGGGTAAACAACTTCTCGAGAACGGGCTGGAAGCCTAACTTAGTTCGACTCATGCCAAATTAAATTCATTTATCAACATAAGCCATGCATGGTCTTTCTGTTATAAGCATATATCTAACATTGCTTATCAAAACACTACACAAACATTCTTATACTGTAATTATTCACCATTTCACAGTTTATGAACATATATGTGAGCATATGAAATTTCAAGAAACAATATGAACAAAAAAACTTATCATAAATAACTTCAGAAGTGGGTGCGACTACTAAGAGGGGTGCTCGTTTCTACCCAACCGTAGGCGTAGCGACTCCTGACGGATTTACCGCTAGCCACCCCCGAGCTGAGACCACGATGCTCTGAGACTGTGTCTCTCTGTCTACCAGTGACCAGGAGCGAAGGTTGCAATCCCCCCTCTCTGCTATCACTCACTCTGCATAATGCCAGAGTTCCCCTCGCGTCTGCCCCCTACAATCGCTTCTGCCATACGCCTTATCCTCTCGCGAGGTTGTGTGTGGCATGATTACCCTCGCATCGATCAGGCCTGACGGCTCTATGGATGGGCAGTTCACCATCCCATCCCTCATCAAGCCGCCCACCTACCAGCCTGCGAGACATTAAATTTGGGGGTCAGCGAGCCGCTTTTGGTTCTTCGGGCCAGTGGAGTCCAAATACGGTATTAATTTAGGGTGGAATTTAACGCCACCTTTTCAGGTGCCTTCCACCATCATCGTGGTCTCTTTTCTACACATCCCCTCTCAGCAGTCCTGCAATAAATTCAAAATGTTATTCACATTCATTGACCTCTTCCTGCAGGTCTATTTACATCACATATTCATACTTATGAGTTTTCCATAGTTCTTGGCCAGTCCAGTTATATTTACAAACTGGGGGAAACAGGGTGTTACAATTCCCTCCCCCTTGAAAAGGAACATTGTCCTCGATGTTCTTATCTACTAACATGTATTGCATGTACAGAAGTAAACAAAATCATATATGCCTGTCTCATGGCATCCTCCATTTCCCATGTAGCCTCATCTGGGCCAAAATGTTTCCATTGCACCTTGACTTGTGCAATCGTTCTGTTCCGGAGCGGGATTTCCTTTCTGTCCAGTATGCATTGGGGTTCTGGTAGAAATTCTCCCTCCGGTTCCACCTAGATCACAGACCAGTCAATTATATGATTAGCATCATGTACATATTTCTTTAATAATGAAACATGGAAAACATTATGTGCTTTTACTGTGGGAGGAAGTGCTAGCCGATAGGCTACAGGTCCCACTCTATCTAGAACCTCAAAGGGTCCACAATATCGGGGTGAAAATTTGGCACAAGCTCTCATTTTCAAGGAACTCCTTCTGGGCTTAATTCTGAGATATACATGATCTCCCGTTTGGAACTCTCTTGGAGTTCTCTTTTGATCAGCATAACTTTTCTGTCAGTTCTGAGCGACCTTCATATTTTGTTTTATCTGAGTCACTTGTTGTTCCATTTCTTTCAACATGTCAGGTCCAAAAGAAATCCTATTTATAGGATTACTCCAGCTGACTGGGGTATTACACTGTCTACCATAGAGGACCTCGAATGGACTCATCTTTAAGGATGCTTAATAGCCGTTGTTGTAGGCGAATTCTACCAATGGCAGGTAGTCTTCCCATTTCCTAGTTTGATGCATTACATGCATCCTTAACATATCCTCTAATATCTTATTCACTCTTTATGTCTGTCCATCAGTTTGAGGGTGATAGGTAGTGCTAAACAATAGCTTGGTCTCCAAACCCGCCATCAGGGATTTCCAGAAATTGGAAGTGAATTTTGTGTCTCTGTTAGATATTATCTCTCTCAGCATGCCGTGCAGTCGGAACACCTCTTTCATGAATACCTAGGCAATATTTATCGCCTTGCAGGTCGATTTGACGGGAATGAAATGAGCAGACTTGCTCAGTTTATCCACCACTACCATAATGGTGTCATTCTGTTTGGTTGAAGTTGGCAATCCAATGATGAAATCCATGGAGATGGTCTCCCATTTCCATTCTGGGATGGGTAAGGGGTGTAGTAGTCTGATTGGGTGTTGGTGTTCTACTTTAACCTGTTGGCATTCTATGCATTGGGCCAAATATTTGGCTATGTCTTTCTTCAATCCAGGCCAATAAAATTGTTTCCGGGTGGCAATGATCATTTTCTGGTATCCTGGGTGACCAGTGTAGGGTCTTTTGTGTAGTTCATCCATGATGAACCTCTTCAAGTCGTCACGATTTGGAATGTACATTCTATCTCTGTGGGTGAGCAAACCTCCTTCGGTCATCTGATAGTCTTCGTATTTTGCTCCAGTGGGTTCTTGCTGTAGGTACATGGTCACATTTCGGATGAAGGAATCGGTTTCTTGTGCCTTTTTTACTCTGTTCTTGACATTTGTCTCACAGGTACTCACTGCTGCCAGGTGAATCGTTCTCATGCTTCTGCTAAGGGCATCGGCCACCCTATTCTCTTTCCCTTTAATGTGTTTGATTTCGAAGTCAAATTCGCTCAGGAGGGCCATCCATCTGGCTTGTCTAGCATTAAGCTTGGGTTGATCAAACAAATACCGCAATCCACAGTGATCAGTCATCAGTACGAACTTCCTTCCCAGGAGGTAATGCCTCCACATTTTCAAGGCATGCACTATGGTAGCCAGTTCTAGATCATGGGTCACATAGTTGACTTCATGCTCATTCAATTTTCAAGATTCATAATAGATCACCTTTCCTTCCTGCATAAGGACTCCTCCAAGCCCTTCCTTACAGGCATCTGTGCACACAACGAAATCAGCTTCTGGGTCAGCGATCTTCAACACGGGTGCATGGGTTAGTAGATGTTTCAAGGTTTGAAATCTTTCTTCACATTGTTGTGTCCACAGGAATCTTGTCCCCTTCTTCTGGAGGGAAGTGATTGGACAACCAATCTTGGAGAAATATTTTATAAATCTTCTATAATATCCCACCAATCCCATAAAGGATCTAATGTCTGAGACATCCTTTGGGGTAGGCCATTCCATGATAGACACGATCTTTTCAGATTCTACTACCACCCCTTCTTCGGACAGAACATGTCCCAAGTAATGTATTTGCTTCTGAAATAAGTCACACTTGTTGAATTTAGCATAGAGCTGATGCTCTCTTAGCACTTGCAGCACAAGTCTAAGATGTTCTTCATGTTCTTCTCTACTCTTAGAGTAGATTAAAATGTCATCAATAAAATCTAGTACAAATTTATCTAGGAATTTACTGAGTACATTGTTCATTAAGCACATGAAAGTGGCAGGGGCATTGGTTAACCCAAATGGCACTACCACAAATTCATAATGACCATACCATGTCTGGAAAGCGGTCTTATGGATGTCTTCACTCTTGATTCGGACTTGATGGTATCCTGACCTCAAGTCAATCTTTGAGAAAATAGTCACTCCTCCTAACTGATCGAATAGATCATTGATCCTGGGAAAGGGGTATTTGTTCTTTATAGTTACTTTATTAAGTTGTCGGTAATCTATGCATAGTCTAAGGGTGCCATCCTTCTTTTTCACAAACAGGACTAGTGCTCCCCAGGGAGACACGCTAGGTCGAATATAACCCTTGTTCATCATTTCTTTCAATTGCAGTTTGAGTTCTACTAATTCAAGTGTGCTCATTCAGTAAGGTGTTCTAGACACCAACACCGCTCCTGGTGCGAGTTCTATCGAGAAGTCAATGTCTCTTCTCGGAGGTAGACCCGTTACCTCTTCCGAAAATACATCTCTGTACTCTCTTAGGATAGGGTGATCATCGGGGCTTGGTTTAGCGCCTTCGATTATTCTCAGTACCTGTATTGCATATAGGTGACATCCCTTTCGGCAATACTTTCTCATTTGCAGGGCTGATATTTGTCTCACCGAAACCGGTTTTCATATCCCTTGGAGGGTTATCCCCTCTCCTTCTTCGCTCACACATTACAAGGTTTTATGGTAACAGTCCAATTTGGATTTATGGGCGGTCAGCCAGTCCATACCAATCAACAGGTCGTATGACCCCAGAGGTAATACATTAAGGGTTGCTTGGGTGGGGAATTCACCTAACATTAACTGGCAGGTTGGTATGGCCTCTACCACCTTTCTTTTGGTGTCAGTGGCTAACTATACCAACCATGGTTTAGTTTGCTTCTGTGGCTATAGTTTACACTTATCAACAGCTCTAGGGGATATATAACTCAAATTTGAACCAGGGTCAATCAAAACAAACACCAGATGGTTGAAAATCATACCTTCTATTTCCACCACTGAAGCTTGGTGGTCAGCTTGGTTATTATCCATGGCTGCATAAATCTGCGGCACACTCCTTGCCACATCATTGACTGTGGTAGCTTCCTGAATGTTATAAACTTTACCACTGTTCTGTTGTCGGTGTGGACAGTCTCTCAGGAGATGCTCTTCTCCGAAACCCCAGCATTTCAGAGGTTCTCTCTTTGGATTATTAGTCTTCACTGGTATAGGTCCAGAAGTTCTATTTCCGTCCACCGAGGGAAAATTCTGTTGGAGTACACTCCGAGTTGGGAAGTTCATTCTAGGGTTCTTCTTGTAGTTTTTAAATCTTGAGGATTTTCTCCTTCTTTTCTGAAATCTCGAACCATTCTTCCGTTTCCAGTCTCCATGAGACTCTGCCCGATGTCCATATTGTTCATGACAATATGTTGCTTTTTGAATAGTGTCCTCTAAGGTCTTTGGCTCGTCGAATTCGATCCGGTTTCAGTATTCCTTGGGTAGCCCACTGATGAAGCATTGTGCCTTCACCTTCTATGCTTTGATGTAGGGTACATATCTCAGTAAGTCAAGGAATTTGTTGACATACTCCTCCATAGTAAGTTGTCCCAGTTTGAGTTCATAAAACTCTTTAGCCTTCTCGTCTAAATACCTTTTCGACAAATACTTCTTCCGGAAGTACTTCTCAAACCGTTTCCAAGACAGGTCCTCCTCGTGGACCCCTTTCATATTCTTAAGGTCTTCCCACCAGATGGAAGCCCTTCCGTTCAGATTGAAAGTGGCCACTTGGGCCTTCAAGTTCTCTGAGAAATCATGGACTCTGAAATATTTCTTCAGCCCAAGTAGCCAGGCCTCGGTTTCCTCTCCCTTTTTTATCTCACCGTCGAAGGAGGGAGGTTTGGCCCTCCTGAATTCCTCAAATTTGTGACTCTTGGAAGTCTTTTGCTTCTTCTATTTTCTGCGAGAATAGGAACTAGTCCTGCTGTGGGAAGAGCCTTCTGAATCACCAGCTTCCTTCTCAGTGGAATCATCTGGTACTGGTCCTTTACCTCTGGGGTGGACCTTTCTTGATGTGCTTCTCTCAGTATGGCCACTGACACGACCATGATTCTGCATCTCAGGTTCATGCTGCATTTGTCACTGTAGGTCGGATAAGCTCTGTAGTAGAACTACATTAATTTCAGTTTGTTTTTCTTGTTCTTTCATCATCCTTTCATTATCGGCCTTGCAGCTTTGCAATTCGACTATGAGACTCCTCACAGTCTCAGCTAGGTCTGGAGGGGTTCCTATTGCTCTTATTTCGTCAGACTCTTCATCTTTGTTGTGGGATCCTTCTCCCACCTCTTGGTGAGTCACCATACTCTGCGTCTGTAGATTCCCGCGGTTGATCGTCCGCTTGAGTGAAAAGACAAACGCTAGTTGTTAGTCAAGAGTTAAATTAATTTTTATAAATTACGCATAATTTCATAACTTCTTCACATGCATACACAGTCGGGTTTTCATTTTCCAAGTTTTTAATCCTAGATAAGATAGTTAAGTCAGGAGGCTACTCCTCATAGGAGTGCTTCGAACGGAATTTATGCGCGAATCGCGCATAAGCCTAATCAGGCCGAGTGTTGTAACCATGCTCTGATACCACTTTGTAACATACCTGCTACCTAAATCAAATTTTTCCGGTCCTCTGTCAGACTCGAACCCCTAAATAACCATGGAGGCCCAGCGTAAGCTGGCTCTTTCTCTCTCCTTCTCTGTTCCCATGTGATCGTGGGTTATGTCCACGGTTCGATTTGAATGCAGCCTCCTTTGTATTTTGCACTTCGACGCTACAATAATTTCCAAGCATTCGATTCTGCAATCATTGAACCCCGGCAGGGCTAGAAAATGACCAATGGGGATGAATCCCTACAGGGTCAACGAATGGCCAATAGGAACCAACCTCAACAGGGGTAGAGAACAGTCAATGAGAAAACACCTCGTTGCGCGGTTAGGTGGCATACAGGTGGCAAGAGGGAAATGTGACATGGTGGTCGTCATGATAGGGAAGGGCCTCACTTCACACGCCACACTATTCCGGACCCCCCCCCTCCTATTAAACCCGGAATGGCAAGGGGGGTCAGGAATCCACCTGGAAACTGTTGATCATGATGAGTAAATCTCGACCGTTCGAGAGTTGCGCGTCCAATTAAGGACCCCCCCCTACCACTAAAGGCAAAACAACAAGGGGGCTCCGGAATGGAACCTCAGTCATAGATCTGGACGGGTGGACTCTGGCCATCTAGATCTGCTCGCCGCTTATCCTAAAGAATATTTACATCCTGGCATAAGTTAACATCTTGTTTTCCACATCTAACGGTCATTACAGACCCTGAGATCCTCTGAAAGAATATCTTCCGTTCATCAGGGTTTTGACACTCGCGATGTCCCAACAATTTGGTTCACCTATCCCCAAATCTCGATACGCTCCTCTGTTGCCTTAGCCTCCTGGGATAATTCTTTAATTCACGTGACCTCTATCTCAAAAGACCGCAGCCTTGTCCCCCCTTGGGGTTTTGGACTTTCCAATGTCGAAATGCAAACGTCCCCAGGATTCGCGATTCCTCGAATCCCGACGCATCCTTCACACGCTAGCTCTCCTAGGTAGGCTCCTAGCTCACATGACCATGATCCCCGTGACCACAGTCTTATCCCTCATTGGGGCTACAAGGATTTCAATACCACAATACATACGTCCACTGGATTCCCAACTCCTCGAATCCCGATTCCCCGCTGCACTGACAGCTGGCCTCCACTGGGGTCCTTCCCTCAGCCCTGACGTGCTGACAGTTGTCCCCCACTGATCAAGATTTCGCGTTTCGCGATTCCAAAGTGCACAGATAAATTGTAACTGGGATCTCTGATGCCCCGATGGACCAAACTCCGATGGACGGCCTCCTCGTCGGGACTTTCGCCAATGGCCTGGATCTCTGCCACGCATCCCCACAAGTGAACGGTCCTGATCCAATCTCGCACTTTCACGACTTCTGGTGCTCTAGAAGTCTTGCCTTCCAAATCTCCGATATGTCGATGGGCTCTTGATCTCGCCACGTGTCCTCACAAACGGCGGCTCTGATCTCGTCGGGATTTCGAGACTTGTGATGTCCCACTCTTTCGACCTCAGGAACTCCAATTTCCCGATGCCGAATATCCCGACTCTCTGTGGATTTCTGACATGCATCCCAAACGGATGGATGGTCCAGATGAACTCTCAGGGTTCGCGACTTATTGCGTCCCGATTCCCTTGACCTCAGGAACTCCGATTTCCTGATGTCGAATATCCTGACTCTTTGTGGATTTATAACATGCGTCCTAAAGGGATGGACGGTCCAGGTTAAGCCTCAGACTTCACCGAATACCAACCCAAAAATCACTTATCTGTGTGAGTCCTGATGGCCCAAACGTCGATGACTCTCGATGGTTTCCACCTGTCCCCATCAGATGGACGACTCTGATTGTATCGAGGGTTTTCACTATGGATTTTCCCGACCTCTTACTCACAGACCTCCCAATTTTCCAACTCTCTTCAGATCTCCACCACGTATCTCACCCTAATGGAAGGTCCAGATTTGATCTCGCTATTTCAAAACTTATAGCGTCCTTATTCCCTTGACCTCAGAATCTCCGATATCCCGACTCCCGATGGCAAACCTCGATCTCCACCACGTGTATCCTCAAACAAATGGTCCAGATCTTCCCGGCATTTTGAGACTTGAAGTGTTTCGGTTTTCTTGTTCTCGAGAGTCCCGATATGCCGATAGCTGGAATCCCGATGGTAATCCTCAGGCAGTTTATGTCCGATCCGACGGCTGACGGGTAATTGGACCCAGATCTAACAGTCTTGATCCGTTCCTCTTGCGCACAGTTCAGAGACTAAACTCCGAGCATCTTAACCCTATCCAACGGCCGACGGGGTTTCTGATGAGATCTAACGGCTCAGATTGTCCCACCTTGTGCATTCCTCCACTACTTCGTGGATGGTCCCACCTTGTGCATTCCTCCACTACTTCGTGGATGTGGAAAGATCCATGGTCCAAATGTTCTCCTGGGTCTTGGAATCTACAATCTTGATTTCCTGATTGTTCACGAGGATAGAGGGAAAAAGGGACAAGGTGTATAATGCCCTCGTTACTTCCGTCAATCCAATGGTCGTGACTAGCTATGGGTCACCTGACGAGATCTCATTCATCGATTTGTTACATATCCCTACACCGCTACCTCGAAACCTTAAGAGAGTCATTCCTCCCCGTACAGGGTTAATAAGACTTGCGCGTCCAAGTCCTTTTTCTGGGTTCTTGGTGAACCTTCCTAAGGTGGAAATCTCTATGAAGAGATCTATACCGGGCATTTCCGAAGGTAGACACGGTTAAACAACTTCCTGAGAATGGGCTGGAAGCCTAACTTAGTTCGACTCATGCCAAATTAAATTCATTTATCAACATAACCCATGCGTGGTCTTTCTGTTATAAGCATATATCTAACATTGCTTATCAAAACACTACACAGACATTCTTATACTGTAATTATTCACCATTTCATATTTTATGAACATATATGTCAGCATATGAAATTTCAAGATACAATATGAACAAAAACACTTATCAGAAACAACTTCAGAAGTGGGTGCAACTACTAAGAGGGGTGCTCGTTTCCACCCAACCGTAGGCATAGCGACTCTCGAGGGATTTACCACTAGCCACCCCCGAGCTGAGACCATGATGCTCTGAGACTGTGTCTCTTTGTATGCCAGTGACCAGGAGCGAAGGTTGCAATCCCCCCTCTCTGCTATCACTCACTCTACATAATGCCAGAGTTCCCCTCGCGTCTGCCCCCTACAATCGCTTATGCCATACGCCTTATCCTCTCGCAAGGTTGCGTGTGGCACAATTACCCTCGTGCTGATCAGGCCTGACGGCTCTACGGATGGGCGGTTCACCATCCCATCCCTCATCAAGCCACCCGCCTACCAGCCTGCGAGACATTAAATTTGGGGGCCAGCGAGCCGCTTTTGGTTCTCCGGGCCAGTGAAGTCCAAATACGGTATTAATTCAGGGTGGAAGTTAACGCCACCTTTTCAGGTGCCTTCCACCGTCATCGTGGTCTCTTTTCTGCACATCTTCTCTCAACAGTCCTGCAATAAATTCAAAATGTTATTCACATTCATTGACCTCTTCCTGCAGGTCTATTTACATCACATATTCATACTTATGAGTTTTCCATAGTTCTTGGCCAGTCCAGTTATATTTACAAACTGGGGGAAACAGGGTGTTACTAATAATTCTGAGTTAAGTTCCCGGAAGAAATTTTCCACTGGATAGACAGGCTCCAAGAAGCTCCGAAATTCCAAGAATGAGTCAAGAAGACCTGCACTTGGGATATAGAAAAGATTGAAGCACTTCATCGGATGGATCGTCCGATAACACAAGTGATCAATTTCTAGTTCAATACAACATTAGAGGGATACATTATTGAGTTTGCAGCTGAGAATCACCAATCTTTTTCATGGGAAGAAGCATATTTCAAGAAAGACGCAAGGGGAGCATTGTTGAGAGAAATCCCCTTGTGGATTAAGGTTTTCTTGATGGAGGAGGGGATGCTAACTATGTCCCCGAAGGAGATGGTAGTGTAAACACCCTTGCTTGGGATCGGGTGATTTTGGGGTGGAGTCATGGCCTGAGAGAGGGGAGAGGGTTCTTTGACAAATGAGGGAGCAACAAGAAATGGACTTAAGAGAAGAGAGAGCCTTGAAAAGAGCCACCATAGTTGAGAAGTGGTGGCATGGTAAGATAAAGAAAGCAGTAAAACAGTTCGAGAAGTTGTGGAAAGAAGTCGGATCGGGAGAAGGAGAGGAAGGGAAGATGGAAGAGTTGTGAAAGATGAGAAGACAGGAAATACTTGTCAGTCAAAGATTAAGTGAGAGAGAAGCGCAGAGAGAAAGAAGTCCCCAGGAGGGTGGACACGAAGGAGAAGGTGTAGAAGTAACGGAAAAGGAAGCCAACATGGATATTGAAGAAGAAAGAGAAGATTTGGCCCCGATGCCAGGAAATACCAGGAATCCGACTGAATATATCGCTCAAGAGGATGAGAACGAGACCCCCCATATCAAAGAAACCCGCCCTGAAGCTAGTGGCACCAGCCCCGAATCACCCATACCCCAAGTGTCCTTTATACAAGTGGTAAATTCTATACTACCTTCTTATGTTATTCATGTTCCATTACAGTTAGTCAGTCAGTCAAAATCGGGAGGCGTGAATACTGGGAGTATATTGGGATCCCCCAGTAGATCGCAACCAAGACCGTTAGGTTTTATTTTGGTAGGATAAGTAAGATAAAAAATTGTTGGTAGCGTGGGAGGTTCGATTACTCAATACCCAAAATTTTGGGGTAAGGGAGACGAGGATGTTGAGCAACATTGGTTCTTATGCGAAGCAATCTGGAGGTCTGGAGGGACTCTGGATGCGAATAAATTGGTTGAGTTCCAGACTACTTTAAGAGGTCGTGCTCTCAAATGGTACATGAAGGCCATTGAGTCAGGAGTACCATAAGTGCAAGGTCAAGTGTTCACACATGACTAGGTACGGACAAAGTTCATAGCAGAGTTTAAGCTACCTCAATTAGAACAACAAGCTCTGTCTGAGTTGTGCGATATTCAACAAAGGGAAGGTGAATCAGCCTAGGAATATAGCCAGAAGTTTAAAGATGCTATATGGAGGTTAGCACATCCAATTCATGACGAACATCAAAGAGGATGGTATATCTAAGGATTGCTACCTCTGACATGGATTCCATTAATTCAACAACGGATAGCCATTTTGACAGATGCCTTGGAACAATCAATGAAGATTGAAGCCATGGAAGGATATCCGGGGAGCCTAAGAGTGACCAGACCCCCAACAAATGCAAATTTGGTGCAACTATAAGGGTAAATATGAGTTCTTACCGAGAAGATTCAAGAACTAATGATACCCAGGCCAAGACAACCGCAAGTCTGGTGTATTGGATGTTACACAGAGGGACATATGGTGAACGAATATTCACGAATGAGGGGAATGGGACCTCCACAGAATCCGACGGGACCCTCACCAGGACCCACGGGAGGAGTTGCGTAAGTATCTATAAATTTACCATTCCATACCCCAACCCCATATCATGCTTTTCCAGGTAATCAAGCAGTGCCATCAATTGAGTATCACGAGATTTTTCGAATCCATGGGCATGGGCCAAGATAGTGCCCCATTATTCAGAAGTATTCAACAATACCAAAAACTGTGCATTGTGAGTTTTCGCATCTCCACACATGCTACCAATCGGTGTAGAGCATTGGATGCACTTGCAGACAAGCTATATCGAACATCAGTCAGGGTGAATGAAACCCCTCAAGGACAAGGAAGAGGTCATGGAGGTGGTGCTGGAGGAGACTTCAGAGGAGTAAGAACCGGGAGAAGAGAACCAAGTAGATGCTACAATTGTGACGAGCAAGGCCACATGGCTAGAGATTGTCCTCATCTGAGGTGGCCATGGACTGCATAACCAATGGGCACGCAACTGAAGACTACCCATAACTAATTGTAAAATGGGAAGATCGGGTACGTCAACGAGGAAATAACCTCATCGGTTCAGAGATAAAGATATTTATTAAAGGACAACTTCCCAACCTTAATATCATTACTCAAGGAGGGGAAAAGACTGGCGCAGATGGTGACAACTTACCTCAGATCCAGAAATTAGCGCCTAAGGAGGACAGGTATGATCCTCTGAAGCAAAAGTTATTCTTTAAATATTCCATAGAAGTATTTCAGAATATCCCTGGCCCTGAGATGCAAGAGAAACCCCCTCATCCTATCGTTTACCCTAAGATTGCACAAGTCCCTGCTTCACCCCCCACACCCAGAAACCCTGTAGTCCCAATGAAACAACCTAAGTAGCCACAAAATGTAGTTGACCTTTGGTTTCAGTTATTTTCTGATATTCTTGGGAATGACCAGTTGACAAAAAAGTTGTGTAATGCATTGTACCTAGTTCTAGGAAATGAAGAATCTCCAGAAACAAGAATAAGGACTAATCTTTCTTAGAAGAATACTCAGAGAGTACAGAGAAGGAAAGTATGAATTGGAAAAGAGTTTAGATTAGTATCCCAACTAGATGATTTTGAGATTAAGTATGTCATGCTAGATCGAGGATCTGATGTTAATATACTACCTAAAAAGACTTGGGAAGCCTTAGGAAAACCCCAGTTGACATATTCCCCAATCCAGCTAATAATGGCCAATCAATATTGTATTTTCCCAATAGGAAGAGTGGAGAATGTGGAAATAGATGTTGCAGGAGTGAAGACTGTAGCTTATTTTGAGGTGATCGAAATCATGGGGGATAAGGACCCTTATCCTGCACTACTTGGTATTGATTGGGCTTATGACAACTATGTAGTGATTGACCTAAAGAAATACACTATGACATTTGAGGTGGATGGAATAAAAGTAGTTCAACCCTTGGATCTGTATGGAGGCCCTTGATACACGAAGCCAACGGACAATAATATGGAGGGAGAAGACTTGGATTAGTTGTACACTATAACAACAGGAATGAGAGAAGACTACATAAATCATACTGCTAATGGATCAGTAAGTTGGAGCAGCATACAATCAGTGGACGAAGATTCAGAAATGGCATTTGATAGTTGGCAGCAAGGTTCATATGAAATATTTTCAAGAAGATACGCAACTATCAGAGAAACTAGATGGGTTGGAACCAAGGTCAAAGAACACCCTATATATGATGGTACCTCAGGACTTGATATTTTTTTGGTCAGCATGGAAGAAATGATAGCGGAGGATCAAAGGATCTCAGTGTTGGATTTAGCCCTCCAGGACACCCCTACCAGATGGTGGACTAATCACAAAGCCTTAGTTGGGAAATGGGAAGATGTGAAGCAAGCTATCCAATATAGATTTCAAGATAAGGAGCAGCTGGAATCAGAGATCTGAATGTATTTTCAAGTTGTACAACTATTCAATGGACAATATGATCCTAAAGCACATATTGAACAATGCATGAGACAGTGACAAGTTTCAGAAATACCATATCGCTTTTGGGTTTAAGTATTTCCCCATTCACTAGGTCCAATTCCAAAAGCTTGGTACATGCATGAAGAAACAGAAGACAGACTAATGACTGTCAAACATTTCCAGATCAATTTTGCAAGGACTTCTTGTTACAAGTAAGTACCCTGAGCTTAAAGTAGTCCTACAAAGAATTAAAGAATTCATTTTTACAGATACTGGTGAATGGAAATCAGACCTAGTGGTATGTGCAAAGCATAGTCAAGAACTTCAATCTAAACTTCACCTGAACTTGGACAAGATACCTATAGAATTCTATAAGATTTAGAAGGATTTGGAAACCCCAGATGATTTAGAAGAACTGAGAAACTTAGCCATTAAGGAAACAGAAGGAAGCAGAGAAATCCAAAACATCATACCCATCCATACTGATGGTTCCTATAATTACACGTTGAAGTTGCACAAAGTCAATATAGGGGCCAAAGAGAAACCTAAGATAACTATGGTAGGAGATTACTGGGATGATATAACTAGCCAAGAAATGCATAGCATGTTGCAAGAGTATGAGGACTTGTTCCCAAAGACTTTTTCAGAGCTAAAAGGGATTAAAGGAGCTATGGGAGAGATGAAAATTGAACTAAAACTAGGATCAAAGCCTGTAAGGCATAGACCATATCGTCTTAACCCCAAAGTAAAAGAAAAGGTTAAGAGGGAAATACACAAGATGATGGAAGCTGGACTTATTTTTGCAATGGAAGAAACAGAATGGGTTAGACTAATAGTCATCCAGAGAAAGAAAGGCACATATGACATTAGGGTCTGTGTAGACTACATAAGCCTTAATTCTTCCTATGTGCATGACCATTTCCAAACACCTTTTACTGATGAGGTGCTAGAACAGGTTGTGGGAAAATAATCTTACTCATTTACAGATGGATTTTCGGGGTATCACCAAGGATTGCAGAAGAAGATAAAAGGAAGACCACATTCATAACAGAATGGGGGTCATTTACATATAATGTGATGCCCTTCGGCCTAAATAACTCCCTTGCATTTTTTTCCTGGATTGTAATAGCAGCTTTCCGAGAATTTATCCACAAGTTTATAGAATTTTAATTGGATGATTGGATAGTATACAGTCTGCTCAAGGAACATGTAGCGCTACTATGTCTGATGTTTGATAGATGTAGAGAGTTTCAGATATCATAATTGAACCTCAGAAAGTGTATCTTCTGTGTGCCACATGGAAACTTGTTAGGCCACATAGCATGCTGAGAAGGAGTTCTAGTAGACCCATCCAAAGTTGTGGTTATTTTGAACATGACTCCACCTACGAGTGCTAAGCAGTTGTGCTCCATAATGGGGCACACAGGGTACTATTGCAGATTTATCAGAAGATATGAAAACATCAATACACCTCTGGAAAATATACTAAAGAAGTCTGAAGTGTTCCAGTGGACCCCAGAGTGTGATAAAGTGTTCAATATCCTAAAGGAAAAGCTCAGCACAACACCTATTCTGATATTTCCAAACTAAGAAAACTAATTTCATGTGCATGTAGACGCATCAGGTATTTCCCTGGGAGCCATCTTAATGCAACCAAGAGATGGAGCCATGGATCATCCTATCTACTTTGCTAGCAGGAAGTTGTCACAAGCTAAGTGCAACTATACAACCACAAAAATGGAGGGTTTAACTATGATTTACACTCTGCAGAAGTTTAGACATTATTTGTTAGGTTCTCATTTTAAGTTCTTTACTGATCATTTTGCATTAAAATATCTAGTTAACAAGCATTTTTTGGAAGGAAGAATTTGTCGATGGTTATTACTGTTTCAGGAATTTTCATTTGAAGTGATCATTAAACCTGGAATATGCAACGTGGGGCCTAATCATCTGTTTAGATTAGAGTCGGGAAAAAGTGGCGAAGCAATCGATGATCAACTCCTAGATGTAGACTTGTTCTGGGTTGAGGATATACCAGAATACCTTGAAGACATACTAGTCTTCCTAAGTATAGGGGATTGCCAAGAAACATACTCCATAACTCAAAAACATCATATGGTGGTTAGAGAAACAGACTATCAATTGATTGCCGAGAAACTGTATAAGTTGGGACTAGATAGCATCCTCAAGAGATGTGTCTTAGATCATGAAAGACAACACATATTGTGGGAGTGCCACAATGGAATTGCGTGAGGTCATGTTGGAGGAAAGGCCACTGTGCAGAAATTCCTCCAAGATGGACTATGGTGGGCCATGCTCTTCAAGTATGCAAAGGCATATGCTATATCTTACAACATTTGTCAAAGAGTGGGTAAGCCATCACGACGAGATGAATTGCCTCTTCAGCCAATTCGAGCTCTACAAGCATTTGAGAAATGAGTTGTTGACTTCATTGGGCTGATCAACCCCACCTCTAGGCATTCAAAGGCTAGATATATTATTACCGCAACTGATTACCTTACATGTTGGGTTGAGGTAGCAGCTGTTCAAGATTGTTCAACCAATATTGTTGCTAGGTTCATTTTTGAAAATATTATCACTCGGTTTGGATGTCCTAGGAATCTGACTAGTGATCAGGGTGTTCATTTTATCAGTAGTACAATAGAAAATATTACAATAGAGTTCTTGATCCAACATCATAAAAGTAGACCCTACCATCCATAAGCCAATGGAACAGTGGAAGTGTTTAACAATATTTTGGAGAAAGGATTAACGAAGGTTTGTTGCGCAAACAGGGAGGATTGGGATGACAGAGTCCCAATAGTTTTATGGGATTACAAGACAAACGCAAAGAAACTCCATAAGTACACTCCATTTTAGTTAGTTTATGGGAAATAGGATGTGGTACCTATAGAATTCATTACTCTGAGTTTATACATTGCACAGATTACACACATGTCGAAGGATGAATCAGTTGCACAGAGGCTCATGGAATTCCAAGAAATTGAAGAGACCATGTTTTTAGCAGACTTCCATCAGTCAGTAAGGCATAAATATTGGCATGACAGACACATTAATACCAAAGCATTTGCGCAAGGAGATAAGGTCCTACTTTATGACAGTTGATACCAGAAACATCTAGGCAAGTTGCGCATGCATTGGTTGGGACCATTTATAGTTGCGGAGATCCGATCTTCCAGAGCAGTCAGACTCACGCAACTGGATGGTATGATACGGCCAGGATGGGTGAATGACACTCTTCTGAAACCCTATATGTCTCAGAACTGACCTAAAGGACCATTTCTCTAGTCCAAAGGAGCATGTATAGTAGTTAAATTTGAGTTTTTTTCAATTTCTGTGACTTCAGTTAATAATGTCGAAGAGTGCATTGTTGCACCACAACATGTAGTTCATTTTTTTATGTCTAAGTGTTGTTTGATGTAGAATTTCTTACTCAACAACGTAGGATCAGAAGAGCCACGCAACTATTAATGACAACCATTAAATATGATGGGGACCCCTTTGTGGTCGGAGGGAGAGTGAATCCGAACACAATCCTAGTCCATGTGCCACATGAACCCAATCCACTCACAACCTTTATTACCGCTACAATACCCCATACGAATTTTGTTAAACCATAAATCCATGATACGCGAAGATGTCATCGGTATTCATGCCAGGATTCTCATCCATTAGAAGGTAAGGTATGGAATCGGCCACATCCCTGACCAACTTGCATAGTAAATGTCGATATCACCCAATAGATTTACCCCATTAACCAGTCCCGTCAGAAAACTCAGATCCAAGTTGCGCCTATAGGGTTAATGATGAATAACAGTTATTACAGAACTTTCTAGCTAAGCTCGGGTATAAGTTTCTGTGAATTCGGTGTAGGACACATTGTTTCCTAGAGAAAACTTAGTGATTTGTGAATTCTGAATCATGAGAAAACCTATGTAATCCCTCGACCCTCAAACATGATCCCCAATCCCTATTTTGCATGTGGAATTTGTTGATAGTTCAAACTCACCATGCCGAGAGCTATAGGGAGAAGAAGTGTCATTTCAAAGGATGCAGTACCAGATGAGCCCTGTGACCCCCAGGTCGAGATCGTGGGTGATCTCAAAGGGAAGGTCGAGCTAGTCAAGCTCCTCGACCTTGAACTGATAGACTAGGTTATGTTCCCTCAGATGAACATTGATGTCTTGTGGAGTGTCTTTCCAGACAAGTTGGGAGGCATGCAGTTTGTGACAAATCCCAAGTTCATCAATCTGTTCAACTCTACCATCATGAACCTTAAGGATTTACCAGTTTTCGGCACCACTGGAGAAGTTGTGAGGTGTACCAAGTTTCTCTTCAGCAGGTTACATGAAAAAATCTTGTGGTTGGATAGGAGATATCCAATCCACATAGAGCACAGCTACCAACTTATTGGACTGCCTATCGAAGGTGAGGATGTGTCCAAAGGTTTCCAGGGTCCCAGTAAGCATGGTAAGAAGAAGGGGGACCCCATTCTATATGAGCGGTTTCGTACATAGAGGGGGGGGGCGCACAACCAAGATCGACCCCATACTACCCGAGACAGTCAGGACTAGTTGCTATATAATTGCTAGAAAGGTCACGAGGTCTTACTACAAAGGAGAGTGCACATTGGATACTCGGTCAGTGGCAGATTTTTGTGCCAATGGTGTTGTCTTCAACTGGTGCAACTGTTTACTGGAGGAAATCCTGGTGGCCTGCGAGGAAGCACGTGAGAAGGGTGGTACTTTCACCTATGGCTACTTGTTTTTTGCATTCACAATGATGAATTGGACGCCACCCGCCAGAAGACCATTGTCGCCAACAGATAAGAGGCGATTGACAAAAATGTTCGAGCCTTGGCACTCACGGTCAGACTCGGAGAACATCGCCTTCAAAAACACGACATTATACAAATGGTACAACAAGTTACTTGATGCAACACAGAGGTTGCACATTCCACAGGAATTGATCAATTGCAACACATGGAACATTGCATTCAACATGAACCGCCACCATACATTCGTGTGGCCAAGGTATGCCAACAGATAGGACTTCCACTTGCACATGCTTCCATTCTACTTGGATGAGGAGGCCTTAGATAAGGAGGTTATGTCATGGCCTGGAGTCAAACACAACCCATGCAAATTGGGGATGCATTACCTTCTACCTATAGATCTGCTGAAGAAGATGGGTGATCCAGATTATTTTCAGCACGAAATGCGAGTAGAGATATAATAAAGAAATGCATAGAGATATTGAAAATATTCAATAAGATAACATAAATGTATCAGAGATGCAACCATAAACACAGATATACAGTAATACACAATTTATATTAATGAAAGAAATGTACAGAGACTGTAAAAATACAGAGTGAAAGACTCGCTAATGTACAGAGACTGTAAAAATACAGAGTGAAAGACTCGCTAGAATGGTGGCAGCGTATCTCTGAGAAGAGATGTGACGGCTACTCGCATTCGCAAGAAGATGATTACAATGAGGCTCTGAAGACATTTTTACAATAAATAGGATTTTCAAAAACCCTATACATCCAAAAACCTAACCCTAGGAGATGAAGTGCCAAAAGTCATGTGGGCCCCGTTTGGGTAAGTTAGTACATCAACTTCCCAAGGTCGTAACTTTTGCATACGATCTTCGTTTTAGGCATATGATAGCTCGTTGGAAAGGTATCATCAAGGGGATTCATTTTTGGGGCTCAATTATGCCTTCCAATATCATTAAGAACCTCAATCTTGAAAAACCTTCATTTAGGCCCTCAAAATGGCCCCAGAAGTTAAAACCTACTAAAAATAGTAAATTGCCAAAATAAACAGAAAATTGTTTTGAGCCAGTCGGAAAAGGTGGGTGGCCACTGATATCCACCTGGATCAATGGGTCAGGAAGCAGGGGTAGGAATGAGCTTAGGCTCGGAGGTACAGAAGAAAGAATCCCTGGCATAAGTGTACTCCGACGAGGAGGAAGAGACGCAACCACTGAAGTGTAATAAGAGAACATTACCTATGTTCCCTCAACTTCCAGAGCAAGCTATGTTGACAGGTAAGGATGTCAACAAAATTCTCATTGTTTCATTCATCACATATCCAATGACAAAGAAACCTAGGACAAGGATCTCTCCGAGCAAGGTTATGAACCCCTAGCCCATTTCATCCATTGTTCCTTGCACTTGCTCAGCGGTTCGAGCAACCCACATTATAGACATCCAGGATGACCCTGAGCCTGACACCACTCCATCCACCACCATCATCACTAAGAAACCTCCATCACCACCACAACCCCATTCACCATCTTCAGAAACCGACATTCCATCCCAAAACATCGAACCAGAACCCATGCAGTTGGATCCCCTAGAGATACCAAAGAAAAGACCGAAATTCCCTAGTCCAAACCTATAAGTACCTAAGCAAAGGCTAGAATTTACTGGCCCAAACCCTGAATCCCAGGACCAACATATCATACCCTTTTTTCCAATTCATGACACTTTGTTGTCAACGATGATGCAAGTAGGACCAAAGCCGCAAGTCCTAATTCCTCAATGCACTTCCTCAACGACCAAGGTTGAGGGTGATATTGAAAGTGAAACCCCAGAAGCTGAGGTCCACAAAGAGGCGGAGATACCAGAGGTTCAGAAGGAACCTGAGACGGCCTCAGGAAAAATTGAAACATCAGTATAGGAACAGATGGAGCTAGTCCTCCAAAACCCTCAATAGTGCACAGAGTTGCTGCAACTCTGCCTGGACAGAACAAAATTTCTAACGTTCCTACCGTCGGCATTGAGGTTGAGGCTTGTGCCAAGACCATCTATAGGAGAAGAGAAGGTGGAGACACATTTTGAGCATTCAATTTCTAGTGGACTTCCACTGCGGGTCTGACTACCCAGGGATGCCACCCCTTCTTCCACTGACCTTGCACAATGGCTAGCAACGCAACTAGTCAAAATGACCAAAGCCTCAACTGATCAACTAGAGTAGAGGCTCCAACAGTTTGAAAGGACTATAGAGTTTGCAAGGGAGGAAGCACTCCTTTCTCAAGCGCATAGAACACAGGAACAATATGCCAAGATCTAGGTGGAGCATAAAATGGAAAGAGTCAAGGAGAAGCTTGCTAAAGCCTGGTCAGGAATAAGGAAAGTAGCACCACAACTACTAGAATCCAGTGTTGCAGGAGAACCTGAACATCAGATCGAGCTACTCCATGAAGCATGGTCATAGTTCACCATTCACACAAAAAATATGGAAGTGTAGTTGTGGAAGACTCAGTAAGAAGCATAGCAACAACCTCAGAAGTTGCAAGAACAAATGGAGAAAATAGTGTTGGAAGGTAACAATGCTCAAGCAGCACTACATAAGCGCACAACATAGTGCACAGAGATATTTCAAGAAGTCAAAGACTGGATGGGAATTATCGCAAGGCGCAACCAAAATTTAGAGGACGCGCGTGCAATAATACAGTTTCTCAATGAGGAACTTGCAGTCGCCATGGATACGCTGGAGAAACAAGATAAATTTGATCAAATTCAACAAGCAGACAATGAGCTCAATGCTCTGTTTGAAGCACAATCCATAGCCAAGAAAGAGTTACGTGAATTTCGACATGTTGTCCACACAATGTATATGCAAATGCATCAAGTAGATGCTACAACCGACTCTGAATGAAACTCTCTAGTCACATCCAAGCCCAAAGGATGTATCATAGATGCGACTCAGCAATTTGTGGCTGAGGCCTCACTCCTTCCCAGGAAGTCAGGAAGCGAGCCTTAGAGTTGGTCCTAGAGTTGGGCCCTTCATTTGAAGAGGTATAAAAAGAGAAAGTGCAAGCATAAGGTGAAAGAAAAATGGAGAAGGAGGATAAGGGAAAGCAACAGGCACTCCTAGAATCCTCGAAAAAGCCATGTACTTGACTCGAGGTCGAGTCAAGGCTTGTGGTCGGATCTTGTTGGGCCCTTCATTTTTGGTTAGAAGTTGCGCAAGGAGGACCAAAATCCCAGTTTTGGTTAAACACGAGTTGCGCAAGCTACGAAAGAGCTGGGCATTGGAGCAAGTAAATGAACAAAAATCGTTTGTGGAAAGGGATAGCGCAACGCCAACGAGGCAAAAACAGTTACAAAAAAACAAGAAAGCATGTGAGCCCAAACCCAAAAGATCCCACTCAACTTATATATGAGATGCATACGATTGTAAAAGGGTTGGGTTAGCCGATATGTTGGGTTAGCTATTGTTGGTTGGGTTTTTAGCTATTATTGTTGGCTATGGATGGTTGGTTAGGTGTAGATATTTCCCCCATTTTGACCAAATCAAATCTTCACTTTATTTCCCCTCCAATTCCATTTAAATATAATTTTTTATTTTATTTAATGTCACTTTTAGAATTTGTCATTATTTTACCTAATGACACCAAAAAAAGCCCCTTGAATCCCCTTTTTCCTTGTTGACTATAGCCTACAAAATTAGTATAGGGTATTGATTCATTCTCCATCACAATCAATTGGAAGGGAACATTACAATACTCCCTTCCCAAGATTGTTTGTCCTCAAGAAATTCTAGATCATGGTGCTGCATGATATACTCCCCTTCCTAGGTAACATCTTTTGTAGGCAATCCTCTCCATACAACCAAGTACTCTCGAATGATTTTGCTAATAAATATGTATTCTCTGACATCAACAATCCTCCCAGGAGCTAGAACCAATTGTCCCTCCTCATATAGTGGAGGAATATCTACCGAAGCAGAGACCTAATATCCCAATTCCTTCTTGAGGCATGATATATGAAAGGTATTGTGGATCATGCTACCCTTTGATAGCTCCAACTCATATTCTACTTCCCTGACTCTCATGATCACTCTGTAGGGCCTATAAAAGTAGGGATTAAGATTATGTGTACCACTCTTATTAATCAATGACTCTTTGTATGGTTGAAATCTGAGAAAGACAAGATCTCCAACCTCAAATATGCATACATCTTTTGTTGATTTTGAGCATTCTACGGATTCTCCTTTAGGAATATTAAGATGTCATGACTTTCCTGTAGCCCATCATTGGCCTTAGGAGATTGACTCTCTCCAAATTCCAAATCCATAAAAGATGGAGCGCCATAACCATACAATTCCCGGAATGGGCTCATCGCAATGGACATGCGATGAGTGGTGTTGTAGCAATGCTCCCCGAGATGCAACCATTTTATCCATGCTTGTTGTTGTCCTGACACAATTCCTCAAGTACCCTTGCATCCATTTGCTTACTATCTCAGTATACCCGTTTGTTTGGGGGTGATAGCTAGTGTAGGGTGTTAACTTTGTCCCAGATAACCTGAATATCTCCTGCCAAAAGGCACTGAGAAACCTACTATCTTGGTCACTGACTATGTTCCTTGGAAGGCCATGGAGTTTGAACACCTCCCTGAAGAATAGATCTGCTACCTGAGATGTGTTGTACTCCATAGGAATAACAAATAAGTGTCCATATATAGTCAACATGTCCACTACCACGTAGATATAGTGTAACATCATCCCGTGACCCAGGATGTGTCATGCCACTTACAACTTTCATGCTCTGATACCATATTGTAACATCACCCCCGGGCCTCCCAGGCTGGGGGCATGCCACATTTACTACTTCTCTTGTTTATGATAACCCAAAATGTAACATACCCAACCATAGACTTGTTGGGCTATGTCACACAGAAACTCTTGCAGAACTTCATATATATAAACTTAAAATAGACAAATACATTATGCTAAAACATAGATTCATGCAGAAATAACAGTAAGCCTATATGTGCAACATGCATAGGAAATACTCATAATACAAAGACATGCAAAAATACACAACATGCAATTGAACACATAATTGATACTTATATTTTTATAGAATACCACCAACAGTGTGAAGACCTGCCACAAACCTCTCAGCCTTAGACCACGCTGCTCATCACTCTCAATAGTGGGTCACCCACGAGCTGGGACTAAACTCCACCTGAGTAAAGGAATTCCTAGGATAGGCTGAGATAAAAGGAATTTGCACAGTCAACAATAAGGATTTTTTTATAGGATCCAAATCACACTAACATCCTACAACCTCTCATTCCCCACATGCCTGTCCCACCCAAGGAAGTGTGCCCCTTCTCTACTCAACAGTCCTTCAGCTTCCCCACTTCCCTTCCAGGGATTCAACAACAAGTAGAACAAGAATTATCAGAGCATTATAGCTACAGTTGGGATCCCTCAAGAAATCACTTTCCAAACAAACTCTCTCACCTAGAGAGAGTTGCTCACAATCCTGATGACCTTCTTCTTCAATCCACGAGCATGAAAACCCACCTCTTCAAACCCACGGGCCTAACAACTCATTTCTTCGGTCAAAATATTAAGTCAACCAGATACAGGCTCAAGTGAAGGAAGCAACATAAAACAGTTATGGAACAGATGATGGCAGCAACCACAGGTAATGGGTATGGGTTACTGTTGGTAACATGAATGTACAGGGTATCTCATAATGCGTGCAGGTTCCAAAGGAGCATGAACAATACAAAATTTGACAATGGAGGCAATGGTTAGTTGCGTGAGTGGTTGAGAGCGTGTGTGAATGGGAAAAGATGGGAAAACAGATTGATTTTCCCCACATATATTTGCATGTGCCATTATTGACCCATGGCTCTCCTAGAGCTCATTTTCTCTCCACTTGTGATTCATTCCCTCTTGTTTCAGGATAAATCCGTGAGTGCGGACACAAACCGATCTCCCTAGATCCACCTAGATCTAGAACAAAACAGGACAGAATAATACACTTTTCCTAGATCTAGCCTATTAAATGAACTAAGAAGTAAGGATTGTGGACATACCTTATGAACGCTTTCCTTATATCTCTGTTGTTCCAAGCTTTGCTCCAATGCTCTCGTCCCATTCAAATCACAATAGAACGAACCAATCGAAGTAAAGGCAGATTGATATATTCAATAACTAGTCTATACATATGATCAAGGAATTATGTAATAAAGTGACATCATCTTTATGGGAAAGGGACATATTACTGTATTGAATTAATTGAAAGTGAAACTTACAACCTGAGCCTTGTCTCCTTTCGATGGCTCCTAGCTCTGACACACACACTTGCTCATGCATGAAGAAAATCAACCACATATGATGACCTTGTTGTTGTCTCTTGCTGCTGTAGCATCAGTCCTCCATACAGTCTTGCACTAATTCTCCAATCACTCTCTTGCTAGCTTGCTTAACTTAACCCTTTCCATGAGCAATCTCCTCAATATATAGGAGAAGATAGATTAGTTACTTGGATAGGGAATGATCCCAAGATATCCGGAAAGCCAGCTCCTGAACAACCATTCGAAAGCCAACTCACCCTTCTAGAAGATTCCTTTCTAGAAGGTTCGAGATTTTTATCTTTTTCCCCTTTAAGAACATGTTCGCACCCTAACCATGAGTACAGTGCGAGAAGTTCGCACCCCAACTTAATGCAGCTTGCGAGAATGAGGCATTCTCGCAGGCAAGTATATAGGTAGCTTGTGAACTATCTTTAAAGTGTGTTTTCTAGAAGCAGACAACTGTAACTTTTCTCATGAAAGTATCTTTAGTGAAGAGCTTGATTTTCCATCATCATAACATCATCATGACATCATCACAAAGACCAAATTTGTGGATAACAAAATGCCCCCCCAAAGTCTGAGAGTGGAACCAGTGACAGTCGATAGACTTTGTAAGCTGCATGTGTGTGTCAAGAACCAAAAGCACATCTAATCAGAGACCTGCAAACATCCAAGCATCAGCAGAATATCATGTATACCAAATCCTAAGGTAGGCATTCCCATACTCAGATCATAGACTGATGACATCATAAACAAAGGTCATGGCCACCAATCATACACTGTGGATCCATGCAGTCATAATATAACACAACCACTTGAATACACTGTGGATCTGTGTGACAAATTTTCAATCAAAACGACATAGCCACAAAACATACACAGTGGATCTATGTGTCGCAAATTATACATACTCCATCACAACCTGGATGCAAAGACAATATCCAGGGTCTTCAATCTCATCACCCAAAGTACGAATCTGACCATGTGATTACATGTGTCGAAGTCGAACATGGTAGGCGAGGGAAATCACCATTGATGTCAATGACTCCCAAGGTACTATAGTACAATCCATCGACTGTGAATAAATGAGTTGATGTCAAACACCCGACGGAATCTCTTGATCAGGGGTCAATAATGTAAACCCACTGTCGAAAGCGAGAAACTTGCCATTGAGGCATGCAAGCTTCAAGGTATTGAATAATTTCTAAGTCTTAATTCCGGATAATGTGATGATGTCGACGGAACAAGACTCGTCACAGGAGGGCCTTGATGTATCCCCCATCAGTGACACAAAAGGAGTAACAAAGTTTGAAAGTGAAACAAAGTATGTGGAAATTAGACTTTGGACACAGGGAAGGCCGACACGGAATGAAGGATAACTGCAGATGGCCGACTCAAATAGAGGTTTCAGATGGACAACTCTTGAACATATGAACGACATGACCAATGATTTGGCAGCATTGACTCAAAGACGACACATGGAAAGACCTTGTAATCAAATCGAATGAGAGACCAATGGATTTCCCAAACCGGCTTCGAATGATGAATAGGGGGTGTCATGTCCAAGAGCGACACTTACTGCCAATTAACACAAAGACGAAACATATCCCTTTCCCAAATTTTCCCCCACCATTGCTGGCAAGTACCTCTTTATTTTACGCAAGCTTGAAGAGGATCACGTGAGATCGGAAGAGC
>CBVK0100752239.1:0-14827 GCA_900067695.1 Picea abies
GCTTTCAGGCCTAACCAGTGCGAGGGAAATCACACCACACACAACCTCGCAAGAGGAAAAAGGCATGAGGGAGAAGCGAGAAAGGGGGCATACGTGAGGGAAGGAAGAGAAATCTGGAAAATATAGAGTGAGTGATAGCAGAGAAGGGGGAGAGTAACCCTCATTCTCGGTATTTGGAAAACAGAGACGCAGTCTCGCAACATCGTGGTCTCAGCTTGGGGGTGGCTAGTGGTAAATCCTATCGAAATCACTGAGCCTACGGTTGGGTGGAAATGAGCACCCTTCTCAGCAGTTGCATTCACATTTGGTGTTATTTATGATAAGTGTTTTACATCTTGCATCTTGAAATTTATATGCTAACATGTATGTTCACAGTCTGTGCAGTTTTATGAGTGGTTTGAGTATAAGACTGTCTGTATAGTGTTTTGATTCAGAAATGGTGATTGCATGCTTATAATGGAAAGACTACATATGGCTTATGTTTTATAAATCGCTATTTATATGCATACCGATCTAATTCAGACTTCAAGTCTACATTTGGGAAATCTATGTCTTTATTCATCCTCGGGTAATACCCTAGATAGATATCCCTATAGAGACACCCTTCTTAGAAATCTCTCCAAGAATCTAGAAAAGGATTCAAAAGCGCAAACCTTAGTAACCCGATATGAGGAAGAATGATCCTCTTGAAGTCCTAAAATAGCAGCATAGGGATAAGTATCGATGGATGGATGAGATATTATCGGAAGGACTGCAGTCATTCACGACCGTTAGATTGGAGGAATACATGAGGGCGTTAAATTCCTTAACCCTTTTTCTTCCTTCATCTTCGTGAGTAGTGAAGTCCCGAGGAGATCTGAGTCGTTTGTCTGAGAGCGGACGCGTGTCATGAGATCGCCCATATTGGGGATTCAGACATCGGGAGTCATAGAGGGAAGCCTTTCGAATTCACGAGCGGTAAAGTCTTTAGAGGATCAGGACCATCCACTGAGGAGGATAGGTGGCAGAGATCAAGGGATCTCATGAACTCGGAGGTTCGCAAGTTAAGAGCCCAAGGGTTGGGTGCTCCAAGTCGCGAGTGGTGAAGTTGGGAGGAGTGGAGACAGCCGTTGGATCAGGAACCCCATCGCCTATCGTGCATTTTGGGGTTTGAAGGTTGAAAGGAGTCATTTTCAACTTCACGAGTAGCAAAGTGCCAAGAGTTGGGCACGAGAGAACACATGGCAGAACTTCAAGGTGGAGCCAGCATGATTGACAGGCAGACACGCGTCGCCTGGAGAAGGGAGTCAGTGCTCTGTTGACTTCTCGTGTCTCGGAGATTCGCGAGATAAGAGCATGAGAGATCAACCCTTTGACTCGTGAAGTCGCGAGTAGCGAGAACGTGAGAAGGAGAATAAATATCGCTTCTTAGAGTTTGACAAGAAGAGAGCGCAAGAGTTGGGTGCTCCAACTCACGAAGTCGCGAAGTGCGAAGTGGCGAGGAGGAAAATCTGAACCGTTGGATCCAAGAAAGGGAGGACCATTGGATCAGAACTCTGTGGAGATATCGTATATCAGGATTTCGGGGTTTCAGAGGTTGGAAGGGGTCACTTTCAACCGTAGAAGTTGCGAAGTGTTGAGAGCCGAGTCTCATGACAACATGTGGTACATCCATCAGGTCGGGCCCATGTGATTGACAGGTGGGCACACATCGCCTGGAAAGGAGTCAACATTCTATTGACTTCTTGCATCTCAAGGATTCATGTGATAGGAGCACGAAGGCTCAACACTCCAACTCGCGAGGTTGCGAGTTGCGAGAAGTGCGAAGAGGAAGTCAACCATTGTTGACTTTCACATCTCGGGATTTTGGAGAAGAAGAGCACGAGAGCTCGACGCTTCAACCTACAAGGTTGTGAATCATGAAAAGTCAATAAGCACTTGGCTGGCTTAAGAGTGTAGACATGGGACAGGGTCATGTGGACAAGACCCCACGGGGGAAACCTGCCACTCGCTAGCCCTGTCGGGGTTCGGCGTTTTGTCGTGTCAGGGTTTGCAGAGTCAAAAGACTCAATGCTCTAGTAGTGCTGAGTCATGAAGAGTGAAAGAAATCCATACTTGTTCATCTTATGTTCATGACCCATGATCACATGGAGATGGACAAGGAAGGAACAGGCCTATGGTAAGACCCCCGTAGGTATATCGGGGATTCTGATCCTCTAGAATTCGATGAAATGTTTTGTTTTCTTTAAGTGGGTATATGACATGGAGCTTGTACCAAGTTAGCACCTCAGTATTATGGACCCTGTGAGGTTCTATATAGAGTGGGACCTGTAGCCTATAGGCTATCACTTCCTCCCACAGTAAAAGCACATAATGTTTTCCATGTTTCATTATTAAAGAAATATGTTCATGATGCTAATCATATAATTGATTGGTCTGTGATCTAGGTGGAACCGGAGGGAGAATTTCTACTAGAACCCCAATGCATATGGGATAGAAAGGAAACCCTGCTCTGGAACCGAACCATTGCACAGGTGAAGGTGCAGTGGAAACATTTTGGCCCAGATGAGGCTACATGGGAAATGGAGGATGCCATGAAATAGGCATATCCGATTTTGTTTACACCTGTACATGCAGATCAAGTTGATAGATAGAACATCGAGGACGATGTTCCTTTAAGCGAGATGGAATTGTAACACCCTGTTTCCCCCAGTCTGTAAAAATAACTATACTGGCCAAGTATTGTGGCAAACTCAGATTGTGGCAAACTCAGAAATGTGAATGTGTGATGTGAATGGACCTTGTGAAAAAGGTCGATCAATGTGAATAATATTATGAATATATATTGCAGGACTGCTGATAGGGGATATGCTGAAAAAGAGACCATGATGGCTGGAGAAAGGTGGTGGAAGGCACCTAGAATGGTGGCATTAACTTCCACCGAAACCAATACCATATTTGGACTTCATTGGCCCAGAGAACCAAGAGCAGTTTGCTGGCCCATAATTGAATGACTCGCCAGGTTGGTAGGTAAAGGGCTCCTCATGAGTAATGAGGGATGGGGGTGAACTACCCATCCGTAGAGTCCTCAAGCCTGACCACCATGAGGAATATCGTGCCACATGCAACCTCGTTGAAACGAGAAAAGGAAAGAAGAGTGTGGGATCAAGGGGCAAATGCGAGGGAAAGAGGAGAAGGAAAGGAACTCTAGAAAAATACAGAGTGAGTGATAGCAGAGAAGAATGAGAGTAACCTTCATTCTCAGTCACTGGAAAATAGAGAATCAGTCTTGCAGCATCGTGGTCTCATCTCGGGGGTGGATGGTGGTAAATCCGTTGGGAGTCACTGAGCCTACGGTTGGGTGGAAACGAGCACCCCTCTCAGCAGTTGCAATCACATATGGTGTTATTTCTGATAAGTGTTTTACATATTGCATCCTGAAATGTATATTCTGGCATTTATGATCATCTTGCATCTTGAAATTTATATGCTAACATGTATTCTCATAGTCTGTGCAGTTTATGAATGGTTTGAGTATAAGACTATCTGTGTGGTGTTTTGATCAGAAATGGTGGTTGCATGCTTTTATTGGAAGGGCCACGTATGGATTATGTTTATAGATAGATTTATATGTATATACGCATATTGAATTAATTCAAACATCAAGTCTATTATTGGGAAATATATACCCTTATCCGTCTCAGGTAATACCTTGGATAGATCTCCCCATAGAGACACCCTTCTTGGAAATCTCACCAAGAACCTGGAAAAGGATTTGAAGGCGCAAGTCTTAGTAACCCTGTATGAGGAAGAATGATCCTCTTGAAATCTTGAAAGGGCAGCGTAGCGATAAGTATCGATTGATGGATGAGATCCTGTCGAAAGATCTATGGTCATTCATAATCGTTAGATTAGAGGAAGAAACGAGGGCATTAAATTCCTTAACCCTTTTCCTTTATCTTTGTGAGTAGCAAAGAAATTGGGACCATAGATCCCCAAGGTCCGTGGGAGTATATGGACCGTTGGTTTTTTTCTCACGTCCAGGGAACAGTGGGAGAGTGCACAGCGTGGGACAGATCTGAACCGTCAGATCTTAGTTAGAAAACCTGATAGCCATTGGATCTGTCAGAAGATGCATGAGTGATGTCGATGCATGCTCCCTCCACAATCCACAAGTCGAAAGGTCCACGTCAACACAGGATCTTTCCATTTTCCACTGGCCCGAAGAACTCTAAAATGGCTCTTCTATTCCCCTATTGGGAAATCTGCACCCACAACAAACTCTCACGAGATCCCCTCTTTGCACTTGGGAGATTAGACTTCGCAATTTCACAAATCCAGTGGTCAAGCGTTGGTCTCTTGAATCCCCGAAACTCGAAAATAGTCAACACTAACCTTTCCTCTCGCCTTTTCGGGAATTTCCTTATCGCGATTTTGGCGATCGCGATGTCGAGAAACTTGTCCCCACGATTCTCGAATCCCGAATTACCAAAACTCCGATACACTTGCAAGCTTTGAATTTTCAATGCCACTTCACTTCATCGGCACTTCGGACTTCGCAACATCGCGAATCCAATTGCATTATTTTCAGAACATCACTCCAAGAAACTCTGAAGTAGTGTGCCACCTGTCCAGCTCGTTTACTCCTATGGTCCCATGTTGTTCTCTTAGCCTTAGGGATTTCACGGTTCGGGATATCGCGATTCCCATTGCAAGGTTTATGGGACTTCCACCCATGAAAAACCTGATACAAGTATATACGTGCAAATCCAACAACCCTTGTGGCTTGGATCTATGGTCCTACTTCTCCTGAGCTTAGAACCTTTCGATACTTTTGTCGTAACTCCCCTGCTTCTCAGTGAGATTTGACGACTCACGGGACTTCGCGGATTCTCTACCGAGAACTCCGACCATCCGTCTTTCCTCTGAGAGCTCACCCTCCTGTGGTCCGATGTCGCTACTCTTTCAACGAATTTTAAAGACCTCAGATCCTTCTGAATTTTCTCCAACTTCGAGTCTTTTAGAACTTCTTGCGCGCACTCCTTGCGGCAGATTTTCAACCACTTCCAAGTGTTGAAAACCTTCGACTGGCACACTCCTGCAGCAGCAGTCTCTAAATTATTCACTCAGGTTCGCAACCCTGAGACTTCACTTGGCCTGCGCACTCCCTACATGGCTCCTGTGCCTATCTGCACTTCTACGGAAATGAGAACAAAAGCTATCTATCCTGAGTTTTCAGAGACAAACCTTTGAACCTTTTGTCAATGCACTCCTTGCAGACACTTCAACTGCACTCCTTGCAGGAACTTTTGCTCAGATAGAGAAACAATTGAAACTCATTCCATTACCCCTTCCTCTTAGATTTCAAACATTCAACAAGAAATCATTCATACATAGCATAAAAGCAATTGCATGATAGAAAGAGTGAAACATTCATGAGCATAACATTCAAAGATGCATACACAGAGAATACATGAACACCATGAATCTGAATCACAACTTTCTTTGTATTAATTCAGAACTTCTATACATGGAGTCTGCTACATAGCTCTTTGTTTCTCTTCTACACTCTCCTCAATAATTTTGTGTGCTTATGTTACAATACACAATGAGGGTGTCTATATCCCGATTCCCTCTTGCGCTCTAAAACTTAGAATTGAATTCTATCTACTTGCATTAACTACCATAAATGCCTTCTACCTACTAAGGACGAGAGCAAATCGCTCAAGGTTCGTTTACATTATACAAAGGTGCTCCTTCTTAATTATCTTATTTAAGATGGCACATCAATTTCAAGGTAATTTCAAAATTTGTGCTACTTCTTGTCCAACTGTCTTTTGCTTCCGCACTGGCTCGCTTGAGATGCTCGTGCATCATACTCTCTGGCTTGAAAAATTTCATGGCTCCTATCCATGAGCTCACGCACGGTCTGTCCATGCCTCTGGATCTCTGTTTCATTCTCTCAGCTGGCATATTCAACTGGATGGCCCTTCCATTTGACCAAATATTCAAAGTATTCTTTCCACCTGGTCTTCTTGCTCACCCTTCTATCCAGTATGTGCTCCATCTATGGCTTATCTACAACTGACATATTCTTTGTCCACTAAATCACTGGTTGCTCATTTCCTGTTCCTTCTTCCTTAGCTTTATATGGGTACAAATCTGAGATATTGAATATAAGAGAAATTCCAATCCCATCGAGTAATTCAATCTCGTAAGCATTCGCCCCAAATTTCCTCAAGATCCTACATGGTCTGATTTTCTTCATCTTCAATTTGTTATATGTTCCTCTTGGGAACCTTTCTTTCCTCAAATGTGCCGAAACCAAATCACCAACCTCAAACTGAAGTTGTCTCCTGTGTTGGTCTGCTCTACGCTTGTATTCCTGACTCGAACTCTGCAGTCGCTCCTTCACCTGGCTGTGAAGTTTCTTCATCGCCTCTGTGAAATCTTCTGCACTAGCGCTCCTAGTCATAGTTTGTTCTGAATATCTCAATTCATAAATTCCCCTCGACTGCATGCCATAGACAATTTGAAATGGACTCTGCCCTGTGCTCCTATTAACTGAGTCGTTATAAGCAAACTCTGCCTGTGGTAATATGTGGTCCCACTGGCTGTGGTGTTCTGTCACTAGGCTTCGTAGCAAGTCTCCCAGACTTTTGTTTACCACTTCTGTTTGTCCATCCGTCTGAGGATGATAAGTTGAATTGAACAACAAGATAGTTCCCAGCTTATTCCATAAGGTTCTCCAAAAGTGCTCGATGAGCTTAGTATCTCGATCCGAAACTATACTCCTTGGCAATCTGTGAAGTCGAATGACCTCCTTGAAAAACAGATTTGCAATGTGAGTTGCGTCACTGGTTTTCTGACATGGAATGAAGTGTGCCATCTTGGAAAATGTATCCACCACCACAAAGATTGAATCAAAAACTCTTTGCGTTCTTGGCAACCCCAATATGAAATCCATGTTGATTTCATCCCATGGCCTCTCTGGTATGGGCAATGGTTGATAGAACCCCGCATTATGTTTCCTTCCCTTTGAATGCTAGCAAATTATGCATCTGTCCATGAATCTCTTGATGTCTGCTATCATTCCCAGCCAAAAATATGACTCATTCAACTTTGTGAACATCTTTTCATGACAAAAGTGCCTTGCCAATCCTCCACTGTGTTTCTCCTTCAACAAATTCTCCCTCATGGAGCATTTTGGAATACACAGTTGATTACCCTTAAACAATAATCCTTCTTGGATCATGTATTCTGTCCATTGGCTTCTATCCCTGAGAATTGGATTCTTAGTTGCTTCGTACACCTCTTTAAAATCCTGATCATCTGTGTACATGTCCCTGAGATCATCAAAACCCAATTTTTTGACTTTGAACTCCTGCAATAGAAAACACTTCCTGCTCAAAGCATCAAAAACTTTGTTAGCAGTACCAGAAATATGTTTAATCATAAAAGTGAAATTTTGCATGTACTCAGCCCATTTGACATGTCTCTGATTCCACTTCTCCTATTGAGTCACAAACTGCAGTGGATGATTGTCACTATACAAGAAAAATTCTTTCGGTATTAAGTAATGCCTCCATTTCTTCAATGCCTGGATGATAGCATAAAACGCCTTATCATAAGTGGAGTATTTCACTTTTGCTTCATTCAGCTTCTCGCTGAAGTATGCTATCAGCCTGTCATCTTGACTCAAGACTGCCCCAATTGCAAATCCACTTGCATCGCATTTCACTTGAAATGTCTTTCGGAAATCTGGCAACACCAAAATTGGTTGTTCCATAATCTTCCTCTTCAATAGAATAAAAATTTTCTCAGCCTCTTCTATCAAGTGAAAAGACTTGTGTCTTTTCTTCACTGTATCCATCATCGCTGCGCTAATTCCACTGAAATTCGTAATGAACTTTCAGTAGAAACTAGATAATCCATGAAAACTTCTCACCTCAAAGATATTCTTCGGTGATGGCCAATTTTTGATTACCTCCACCTTATTTGGATCCATCCTCAACTCATCTACAAAAATAACAAATCCCAAGTAAATGAGTTCTGTCTTCATGAATGAATATTTCTTCATGTTTATTAATAGCTTCTCCTGCTATAACCTCTACATCACTGTAGCCAAATGTTTCAAATGCTCGGCCATTGTTTTACTGAAAACCAGTATGTCATCCAGATACACAATGACAAATTTTCCAATGAACTCCCTCAGGACTTCATTCATTAACCTCATGAAGGTACTCGGCACATTTGTTAATCCAAATGGCATAACAAGCCATTCATACAACCCTTCATTGGTTTTGAATGTTGTCTTCCATTCATCACTTTCTCTCATGCGGATTTGATGATAACCGCTCTTCAAATCAATCTTTGAAAAATACTTTGCTCCACTCAAGCAATCCATCAGATCATCCATCCTTGGCAATGGAAATCTGTACCTGATGGTTATCTTATTAATCGCCCTCGAATCAGTACACATCCTCTGTTGGTCACTATAATTGCTCAATTAATTCAACAACCAAGTGATACATAAATTATCAACCCAGGGAAGTCTTTTTATTTCAAAGATAACCACGCACTATATATGCTCAATTCCAAAAGAAACTTAAAGTTGTAGTAAAAGAAACTATACTAATCACACTTGCTTGAATGAACTGAAGTTCTGAATTAAATCAAAGGAAAGCAACCTCCCTATTGCAAATCTTAAAGATTAATCTAAGAATCCTGGATTACATTAAATAAATACTTGCAATAGGAAAGAACAACTATTCTGCAATCAGAGCACAGGACCCTTACTCTCAAATAGAGACTTCATTACTGACACTCTTTCATGAAAACAGTAATGCAGAAAAAGATAACTCTATCTAGCAAAGAACAAGGCCATATAGTTCCTTCCTTTCTAAGCAATAACCTTAAGCCCTATTTCTGTTTATCACACTTGGGAAATTGAGATTACAGAGAACAGGATGGTCCGATCCCTTCCTTTCTGAGCAGATCCCTTCCTTTCTGAGCAGGGACCCTTAACCCAGTCTCTGGCTAGCACACTTGCAGGAATAATGGAAATCTACAGAGAACAGGATATCCTGATTCCTTCCTTTCTGAGCAGGAACCCTTAACCCAATCTCTAGCTAGCACACTTGCAGAAGTAAATGAATTCTACAGAGGACAGGATGTTCTGATTCCTTCCTTTCTGAGCAGGAACCCTTAACCCAATCTCTGGCTAGCACACTGCAGCAGTAAATGAAATCTACAGAGGACAGGATGTTCCGATTCCTTCCTTTCTGAGCAGGAACCCTTAACCCAATCTCTGGCTGGCACACTTGCAGAAGTAAATGAATCCTACAAAAGACATGATGTTCTGATTCCTTCCTTTCTGAGCAGGAACCTTTAACCCAATCTCTGGCTAGCACACTTGCAGTAGTAAATGAAATCTACAGAGGACAGGATGTTCTGATTCCTTCCTGTCTGAGCAAGAACCCTTAACCCAGTCTCTGGCTAGCATCATAAAATCATCACCCAATATTTCTAATGAAAAGGAGTACAAATTTCATCCAATAAACTAAGACAGAGTCAGTAGTGTTTCAGCAAAGCAGAATTCATTAAAAACAATGTTTCAACAAACAAAAGTTAACCAAAGCATAAACAAAGATTGTACTAACACACTTCTAAACTAATGGGTGAGTCTTGTGAAGAAGGTGGGCCCTCCCTTCTCACAAGATTCCCCTGGAATGGAAAAGCTAGAGAAATATAATCAAAGCAGTATTTTATTCATCTATCAAAATGTCATGTTATAGTCTAAAAATGAAGTATACGTCTCTCTCTCTCTAAAGATTTTCAATACATAAAACTTGGATTCCTCGAATAGTGATTTCCTCTCCTTTTAAAGAGGGAATCCCTTCGATACAATTGATAAAAATTACATTGTGTATCTGAGTCCTATCTTTAGTCTGATCTTCTTTCTAAACCAGAACAAGATGTCCTAGTCTCACACAACAGAAATGCTATTACAGGAGCTGGATGAGGTATTGTTGTTACAACTGGAGTAACAGTTTCTTCTCGTAGCTGCCAATGTTGTTTCAACATCGCAATTCACGGGCTGTTTTAGCCATGTGAATTGCGCTTTTGACTGTGTCGGCTTTCTGATGTAGGAGCGACGGTTGGTGCTTATTGACCGTTGACTGTAACGGCTTCCTTGTGTTTCAACACGTTGGTTCGGGCGATCTCTTCTGTGTTTCAACATCTATGACTCTGGACTGTGTACAACTCTGTGTTTCAGCATCTGTGACTTTGGACTATGTACAACTCTGTGTTTCAGCATCTGCAACCTCGGACCGTGTAACAGCTCTATGTTTCAGCATCAACGACCTCGGACTGTGTACAGCTCTGTGTTTCAGCATCAACGACCTCGGACTGTGTACAGCTCTGTGTTTCAACATCTGTGACCTTGGACTGTGTAACAACTCTGTGTTTCAGCAACAGGCTTCAAATGCTAATCTGCAGTCTAATCAATGGTTAAGTATGAAAGTGATGTAAAATATTATGCAAAACAGATTAAACGTATAGTAATGAGAAGGGATGTTGTATACCTTTGGAATGATCAGATAAAGTGATAGTGTGAGTCTAAATACAGGTGATCAAGAGAATAATAATGGAAAAAAGTATAGGGAAAAAGGTTCATTGTGTGGTCCTAACATCCCCCCCAACTCAAGGTGTTGTGTGTCCTCAGGCAACTCACTCTGAATCAGAGTCTGAAAACTGACTCTGAGCATGTAAGTTACTCAAGAAGTAACTTTGGGAGGTACTGTCCGTTGGCGTTCTGAACCCCTGGATCTACTGTAATATTTGTGATGTTGTTGTTCCTGCCTTCTTAGGCAGCTTATAACTGACTTGATACCTTTCTATTGGCAACCAGAGGATGGGAAAGAAAAACCGGTACCCTATCCAGTTTTCAGCACAATGTCTAACACAATGGATGTAATTGGGTATCCTGGAAATTGCTACTTCTAGGTTGGTTGGACCAAAAGGATGGTGCTCTTGTCTCTTCTCTGTGGATTGTTGCCAAAACAGGTTATTGGCCTAGAGGGCAGGAATCTCTATGGATGTGATGCTATGCTGACAATCCTCGAGCACTTCTGACTATAGCTGTTGAACATGTTTAGTCACCCCTGGTTGTTTTAAGAACTCATAATATTCTGTAATAAAAGTGGCTTCCCTCTGAGGTTCTAGTCTAATCCAAAGGAGGTGATTATCTTCATTATGCTTAGCAGCCAAAAATTCATTTTTCCACACAATCTGATTATAGAGAAAGGAAGTGAATGCTCGAATTTGAACATCCCCAACAAGGGGATTTATGTTTAGCAGCCTATTTTCGGGAATGACCTCATTATGGAAGTATGCCTCACATAGGAGGTGTTGATCCCTGGTAGAGGCCACTACAAAAGTCTTGATAAAATCTGCTGGTTGTATTACTCCATGGGATTTACCTTCTATAATGGATTTGATCTGAAACCATGTGAGTCTCTCCATAAGGAATAAGGAGTAGTTACAAAATGGCTTCCTTGTGGCCAGTAGCTTCGGTACTAAATCAAATATCAGGACCAATCTGCCTTTCAAGTCTTTGTTCTTCTTCTTGAGTTCACGAGCTTCCTGGCGTGTCTGTTCTGATGCTTCCCAATTTGAGAAAGTATGATTTATCCAGGTTTGCCTGTGTACTTGCAGGTTTTTGGCCTGTGTTTCAGCATACTCTTTCTTCCATTTCTGTATTTCTGCATGCTCATCCCATAGCTGAGTCTGTGTTTTAGCGTTGGAAGTAGTGGGATTAAGTAACGTTTGAGTAGATTGTTCCCTGGAAGTGGAAAGATTGATCTGATTGGGAGGTGTAAATTCCTCCATGGGCACTGTTTGCAAAGCCTTGCTGACAATAGTAGGGGCTTCTTTCTTGAGCCTGGAAAGGCCTGCTGGTTCTTGTGTTGCAGCAGGTTCAGTCTTGATTTTGCTAGGGCCTGTTGGTTCTTGTGTTGCAGCAGGTTCAGTTTTGAGCTTGGTAAGGCCTGTTGGTTCTTGTGTTGCAGCAGGTTCTTCCTTGACTTCAAAAGGTGAAGGAGTAGGGGCTTCTCCTGGCACTCGAACTTGGATCACCTTATAGCCTGCATGATAGTAAATATCTCCACATTGGCAGCACATATATTCTTTGCATAGGCTTTCTGTAGTTTGTTCTGACAGGGTCGCTATACGGCTTAAGGTGTACGAATTGAGTTCCTTTTCATATGCTTCCTTGGCCCTGGCCAGTTCCTACTTATATGCTTCCAGTTCTGATTTTAAAAATTCATTTTCCTGCAAGACAGATGCCATTGTTGCTTCTAGTTGTTGGGAAGGAGCAGCAGGAATGGTAGCTGCTGCTTGTGTTTCAACTTCTTGGTGAAGGAAAAGTAAAGTTGCAGCATCCTCAACCTCTAAGTCCTGTATATCAATTTTAGTATGAGCGGGTGGTTCTTGTGTTTCAACCACTGAATGGGTGGCTGGTTGGTTGTGCGGGCAGGCTATTGGGTATTTTGGGGGAAACTGGGGGGTTTTGCGGTTGCTGCTCCTCAAGAATTTCAGGAACTTCGGCAGCTGGTTTAGGGTTTATGGGTGGGTCGTTTACTAGACGGTTCTGCTGGGCAAAACCCTTGTGAATGAGTAATTGAACGAGACGGTGGTGGGTAAGTGATAGGGTTGGATCTTTGGCCTTTCCACAGTAATGTGCCATATTTTTCAAACAGCCCAACAAATAATAGGGAATATTGACCCGTCTGTTATGCCTTAAATGAGAAAGTAGGAGAAAGTCGTGCTGATACACTACCTGATATCGACCTTCGCAGGTCAGGTAATGCTTGATAAATCTGGCGACTTCCGGCCATGGGGGTGGCAAGGAGCTAAGCTGAACACCCCTGCCTTTCAATTCGATTCATTCCCTGGGCAGGAAGAAGTCCTGTTGAACATTCCCAATGATGTGTTTTCAGCTGAATTTGCCCGTGTCGTTGGTTGGGAGGCCTGAAACTTCTGCTATGTCTTCCTCTGTTACTGGTATTCGCACCCCTTCGATGATAGAATGGTCCTCCTGAAGATTTCAGGAAAACTGTAGGACTTGTTGTTCATCGTATCCTTGAAGTCTGTGGAAGTAATTGAGCCACCCTGCCTGCTGGAAGATTTCATACGCTGCTGGATAGTGTTTCAGCAGTGCTATGGTGGCGGGCTCATTTCTTATGACAGATCCTCCCATGGTCACTAGCTTAGTGAGTTACAGCATCGAGAGTTTGTGTATCAGCTCTGCGCAGAGTGAGTTTGAGCGACGTTATGCATGAATAGTGGTTAAATGCGGGAAAGGGTGGTGAATTAGGGATGGCGGCGGTGAAATCGGATGTAATGATGGTATCATGGATTTAATGTGTACTTTCCCTCCCGTCAAGTGAGGTTAGTAATAATTGCACTTGAATGGTCATAATGACGTAAAATCTTTCTCATTAACTATAGTCTAACTGAATTGCATAAAATTTACATACCTCGCCTTACCGTTTAATTTGTTCTGCGAACAACATATCGTGCCTGTCCGTGGTAGTCCTGTCGTGGTGGAGACTTTTGACCGAATAGATGAATTGTGTCGAGGTTTTGCTGTTTAGGAGGATGGACTATAATCTAAGGGCATAAAATCTTGCTGATAGAAAATGGTGAAAGACTGGTGTTTCAGCAACAGAGAAGAGCGAAACAATTGTTGTAGATGAAGAACTGCTGATCAATGGTGTTTCAACATCTGAAGAAAGTCAAAAGTGTTGAATGGTGGTGTTTCAGCATCGGAAGAAACAAAAAGTGTTGAACATCGGTGTTTCAGCATCGGGAAAAATAGTGAAAAGTTGCTGGTAACGGTGTTTTAGCAACATAAGGGGAAAAGTGAAACAATTACTGGACAGAGTTGTTTCGTCGATAAAAATGATGAGGAAATGGCGGACTGGAGTGTTTTGGGAGTGGGAAAAATAAAAAGTGCTGAACAATAGTGTTTCAGCATCGGGAAAAATGATGAAGGGTTGCTGGCAACGGTGTTTCAACAACGGGAAAAAAATTGAAAAGTTGTTGGTAATGGTGTTTCAGCAACAGAAGGGAAGAGGCAAAACAATTGCTGGACAGAGTTGATTCGTTGATGAAAATGATGAGGAAATGGTGGACTAGAGTTTTTTGGGAGTGGGAAAAATAAAAAGTGCTGAACAGTGGTGTTTCAGCATCGGGAAAAATGATGAAGGGTTGCTGGCAATGGTGTTTCAGCAACAGGAAAAAAAAATGAAAAGTTGTTGGTAATGGTGTTTCAGCAACAGAAGGGAAGAGGCGAAACAATTGCTGGACGGAGTTGTTTTGACAACAGAGAAGAGTCAAAAGTGGGGACCGATGGTGATTCAGCAGTGGAGGTAAGTCAAGAATGCTGAACGGTGGTGTTTCAGCATCAGAAGAAAGTAAACAGGGCTCATCAGTGGTGTTTTAGCATCGTGAAAGTCAACAGTGATGAACAGTGGCGTTTCAGCATCGTGAAAGCTTGTCTCTTTGAAATAGGATCGTCCTCTCCTAGTGGTTGTGCTTCGATCGGAATTCTGCAAAGATCGACTGTAGCATGGTATTTTTTTGATAGGTATTATTAGTAAATAAAATCTAATCTAATGTAATACTAAAGAAAATTAACTTAAAAGAATTAATTGTTGTTAGGGGTAGAAACCCCCTCAACGAAAAGAAAATGGGCGTCTGCCATGCATGTGGCCTTAAAATCTTCTTTAGAAATAGGTCGCTGGTACAGACGGAGCCGATGACCATTTACAAGTAACGG